>CM066032.1:496696268-496819281 GCA_033557465.1 Ichthyophis bannanicus
GGTCATGTTGGTACCAATGACATAGGAAAATGGGTAGGGAAGTTCTGGAGGCTAAATTTAAGCTTTTAGGTAGGAAGTTGAAATCCAGAACTTCCAGGATAGCGTTCTCCGAAATGCTTCCTGTTCCACGTGCAGGACCCAAAAGACAGGCAGAGCTCCGGAGTCTCAATGCGTGGATGAGACAATGGTGCAAGGATGAGGGTTTTGGATTTGTTAGGAACTGGGGAACATTCTGGGGAAAGGGGGGGCTCTTCCGAAGGGATGGGCTTCACCTTAATCAGGATGGGACCAGACTGCTGGCATTAACCTTTAAAAAAGAGATAGAGAAGCTTTTAAACTAGAAAATAGGGGAAAGCCGACAGTCACCCAGGAGCGCATGGTTCGGACAAAGGTATCCTTGAAGGATACTACCAAAAGCAGTGAGGTTCCAAAAGGGAGTATAGTAGCCCAAATGCCCTTGAGTAAGGAGCAGACAGAGCATAAAGATTCCCAATTACCCATGCCTACCAATAGCCAGATTAATATTAATAAAATACAGTCTCTAAAATGCTTGTATGCCAATGCTAGAAGTCTAAACAATAAGATGGGAGAATTAGAATATATAGCACTAAATGAGAGGTTAGATATGATTGCACTCTCAGAGACATGGTGGAAGGAGGATAACCAGTGGGACACTGTGATACCTGGATACAAACTATATCGTAATGATAGAGCTGAACAAATTGGTGGAGGGGTTGCGCTCTATGTTAGAGAGGGCATTGAGTCAGAAAGGATTAAAGTTTTGCAGGGAACAAAATTTGCTGTAGAATCTCTATGGATTGAAATTCCATTTATGAAGGGGAAGGTGATGGCAGTGGGAGTATACTATCGACCACCTGGCCAGAATGAACAAATGGATGATGAAATGCTCAAAGAAATCAAGGAAGCTAACAAAAGCCACAACAGAGTAGTAATAATGGGTGATTTCAATTACCCCGGTATCGACTGGGACAGTGTCACAGCAGGACAAGCTAAAGAGATAAAGTTTCTAGATGAAATAAATGACTGCTTCTTGGAGCAGCTGATTCATGAACCGACCAGAGGGGAAGCCATACTGGACCTAGTCCTTAGTGGAACGCCAGATCTGGTGCAAGAAATAAGGGTGTTGGGACCACTTGGCAATAGTGATCATAGTATGATCATGTTTGATTTAATCAGTGGAGGACAGATAGTAAAGGAATCCACAGTACTACCTTTTAACTTTCAAAAGGGAGACTATGATAGAATGAGGAATATAGTTCGGAAAAAACTAAAAGGAGCGGTTCCAAAGGTTAAAGACTTACAGCAAGCTTGGGTGTTATTTAAAAATACTATCCTCGAAGCCCAGACCAGCTGTATTCCACGCATTAAGAAAAGTGGAAGAAAGTCCAAAAAACTGCCAGCATGGTTTAAAGGTGAGGTCAGAGAGGCTGTTGCTGCCAAAAGAGCAACCTTCAGGAAATGGAAAAAAAGAGCCAAATGATGAAAACTGGAAACAGCACAAGCACTGGCAAGTTAAATGCAAAGCATTGATAATTCAGTCAAAGCGTGAATTTGAGAAGAAACTTGCTTACGGAAGCAAAAACCCGAAATAAAGACTTTTTTCAAGTGACATTCGTAGCAAAAGGCCTGTGAGAGAGTCCAGTGGACCATTAGATGATAGAGGGGTAAAAGGGGCAGTAAGAGGAGACAAGGCCTATAGCAGAGAGACTGAATGAATTCTTTGCTTCGGTCCCTTTACTGAGGAAGATGTAGGGATGTTACCCAAGACTGAAGTGGTATTTAAAGGTGATACTGCAGAGAGAATTGAGAGAAATATCGCTACACCGGGAGCATATATTCCAACTATTTTGATAAACTGAATAGTAACAAATCACCTGGCCCGGATTGTATACATCCCAGAGGTTGAAAGAACTGACATATGAGATTGCAGACCTGTTAATTTGTAATCTGTGAACTTTCATTTAAATCATCTGTAATACCTGAAGATTGGAGGGTCGCCAATGTAACACCAATTTTTTACAAAGGGTTCCAGGTTGACCCGGGACATTTACAGACTGGTGAGCACTGACATCCTTACCGAGGGAAAATGGTAGAAACCATCATAAAGAAACAAAATTACACAGCATGTAGAATGATCCATTGCCTAATGGGGAGACAGCCAACCTGGCGTTAGACAAGGAAGATCTTGTCTTACTAATCTGATCTGTTTTTTTTTAAAGGTTTTCATAAAACCGGTAGCCAAAGGTGAGGCTGTTGATATAGTGTATCTGGACTTTCAGAAAGCTTTTGACAAGGTCCCCAATCAGAGACTTTTGGCGAAGCTAAAAAGTCATGGGATCGTAGGCAGTGTACTATTGTTGGATCGTGAACTGGTTCAAAAGATAGAAAGCAGAGGGTAGGGCTAAATGGCCAATACTCCCAACTGGAAAAGGGTGGAATAGTGGAGTACCCCAGGGATCTGTACTGGGTTCCGCTACGTTTTGACATATTCATAAATGGACCTGGAAAAGGGAATAACTAGTGAGGTTAATCAAATTTGCAGATGACACAAAACTGTTTAAGAGTTGTTAAAACCCAAGAGGATTGTGGAAAACTGCAGGAGGATCTGGATAAATTTGAATACTGGGCATCCAAATGGCAGATGAACTTTAATGTGGACAAGTGCAAAGTAATTATGCACGAGGAAAGAACACACCCCATTATAGTTTACACACATGCAAGGCTCCACATTAGAAACCACCACCCATGAAAAAGATTTCTGAGTCATCGTGGATAACGATTTTAAAACCCTCCGCCCAGTGTGCAGCGGCGGCCAAGAAAGCAAATAGAATGCTAGGTATCATAAGGAAAAGGGATGGAAAAATAAAACAAAGGAGATTATAATGCCTCTGTATCGCTCCATGGTACGACCGCACCTTGAATATTGTGTTCAATTCGGGTCACCGTACATTAAAAAGGACATAGATGAGTTAGAACAAGTAACAGAGACGAGAGACCGCCCAAAATGGTGAAGGGGATAGAATGCGACTCCTATGAAAAGCTCTAAAAAGGTTAAGAGCTCTTTTACAAACATAAGAAAGCAGACGTGCTTGACGGAAAATGTGATATCCAAGAAAGTGTATAAATTAATGAAGGGCTGAACGGAATAACAGTGGAAATACAATTGTTTACGCGATCAAAAGATAGAAGGACTGAGGGGACATGTAATGAAGCTACAGCCAACTAGTTAAGACAACATAGGAGAAAAAAAAAAAAATAACAAAATATAAAAGAGATCCTTCACACAGTCACGTGTAATCAAACATCATGGAATCAGTGTACCGGAGGATGTAGGGGGCTGTTGGTATAGCTGGGTTTAAAAAAAGGTTTGGACAAGTTCCTGAGGAAAGGTCCAGAAACCACTATTAAAAAGGACCCAGGATATCAATGCCTTGGCCTAGTACAAGCACTGCAGAACCTGTGTCTTTTGGTGAAACTGCTAGGTTACATATGGATACCTAGAGTGGCCACTGTTGGAAACAGGATACTGGGCTGATGGACCTCGGTCTGAACCCAGTATGGCATGTGCTTATGTTCTTATTTAAATCTTATCCATATAGTATGCCGCATGTATGCCATGGGGACTGTAAAACAACTGTGTGTACAGATACAGGCTGTGGGTGAGCAGTTGACTTAAGCTCTGGCCTCTCACCTGATGCAAATTGTTGTGTCCTGAGGCCTGATACTGAGTCAGAAGTGCGGGTTTGGCAACATCATAGAAGGTTATGGTCCCCCCCCTTCTCACTCCAGTAAAGCCACAGAATGCTTTGAGAGCTGCACAACAGGCGTGCTCAGTTTGGGGAGTAAATGTAGAAGGAAATGATGGTAGGGATGAGCCTGGTGTGCACCATGCGTGGTAGCACTGGTCAAACACATTGGAAATCGGTTACGTGACTAATTAAAAACGGCCCTACAATCTTTAGTATTCTTGGTGGACTGGAACACGAAGTATAACTTGAAAAAGGTGTGTATTGGCTCTCGTTTTGTGAATATTTCATATGGTGCTTTTTTGTGACGTGCACCGTGTACATATTATCCAGATAGGGACATCCACAAACACATCCCAAATAAGTCTGGAACTCGGGATAAAAAATTGCGCACATTGCATAATACCAGCATGCACCGAACCTTCAGGGAGGGGGGGTTTTAGTGCCATCGAGTTTTCGGAGGGCAAGATGCAATACCTACTTGCCAGACGGCTGCTGACACCATCTGACGTCAGCAATGTCCTAAAACGGCAATACACAGTCAGAAAGGGTGAGCATGCGGAGGTTAAACCTAGTTTTCAGACTGAATGTGTGAGACAGTTTAAGGCTACTGTTTCCAACCATGTAACTTTGTCTTAACATATAATTTAAGCCATTTAGGGTACAATACAGAACAAGTAATGCCGTGAACATGCGTTATACCATTGACATCTTCTTGTTCTGCGACGTTGTCTGGGGAAGTGAACATTTGCCAACCAGAAAAAAAGTATCCACCTTCTCGTTAATGAAAGTAAAGGCCGTAGGTCATCTGTACGTAGATTCAAGCTTGGTGACCAAGACAATCCTTGGGTGCCCGCCGATATATGACCCGGCAACTACGTGTACAAAAACAACTTTCACAGTGGTTTAATTGCAAAAGACCTCATCAATGCCGTTTGCAGTCCCCCATGGTTGTGGAGCAGAGCCAAGCAACCACATAAATGAGCTGTTTACTGTTCTGACTTGTTTCCTCCTCTTATCCAGCGGAATAGTGAAGAAAACGGAATGTTTCGCATAGTCAAAACAACCCACGGACTTCCCCCCCCCCCCCCCCATCTTGGGCATTGAACGTCCATATCCACATGGTGAGTGACTTCCTATTCCAGAACCTCAATCAGAGATATATTCCTCTTGACTACATCTGATGAGGACCAAGGGTGATCCGACCGGGTTTTGCTTCGTCCTGTTCCGTCAGGCATTGGCAGTGCCCCATATTTTCACTGGGAATGCATCGCAACTCCACACAGACTAACACAGGAAGAACTAATGACCTGGTTCATGAGTTGTGGACTACTCCAAGACCAAGGCAGAATTTGTCTTAGGATCAAGACTCCAACAATGGAATCTTTCTAGAAGAAGATGTCACGTTCATGACAACAAGTCGCCACCATTCAGCTGGAGCCTTGTCTTCAGCAAAGGAAAGTTAGATCCTTGGTATTCTGTTTCACGAATATTGAAAATCTCATGAATGCCCTTAAAAAATCACTCATGACCCACAAGAGCGGGAGACTATGTGGTATCGACTCTTCGAAACTGAGTCTGAAGGCTGTGTGCTTTTCAACAATGGTAAACCGTCAATCCGCATCTAATTCCAGTAGCGCATGCCGTCCACATGAAAGAGAACATAACTTAACTTTAAATCATCTACGTGAGACGGTCTCCATTAACTATAACAAGTAACAGCTGGCACCCTCTGTGGTGACTTGAAGTAGTTTGCCCTTTTAATGGAACTGGCAGCAGGGAGTAGTAAAATATTATGTGTTTCATATGGTGAGTTGGGATAGGCCGAGCAAGGGATTGGCACTACTTTTGGAAGGAATTAGGAATCGCAGACAACTAATGTGAACATTGGGAGAGAAGAATATCCAGCACCCAGCCTCTGAGTTGAGGCTTACAAAATCCCTCTACCACCCCGCCTTCACATCAAACAAGAAGTTGATTAAAATCTTGTGTGAAAGCGCATGGAGGCCGCGACTGCTGTCCAGCTTTCCAATACCTGCATGGACAAATTCCCCTCGACTCGAGGGCCAAGCATAAGATTAAAGCATGGAGTTGTTTTGTGGGTCCTCAAATTCAAGAGCTCTTCAAAGATGATCGGTTTTTTTGTTTCAAGCAACTTTGCTGCAAGGGTGATTGCGAAAACAAGCATGGAATGCTTTTCCGCACTAGGGTCAACCAACTTTCTCGGGAATGTTAGGGGGCAGAAAACTACAACGGAACTTCGGTAAGAAGACATGAGCTGGCATGGTGCAAGTAATCAGAAACTTTACTGCAATAATGTCTCTAAAGAATCTATTCACGTTTATGTCCCATCTCGATTATCTTTTCCGGGGAGCAACTGTTGATATGGTTAGTGAATGGTAACAGGTCGAACGTGTTTCAACAGGATATCGCTACGATGGAGCAAAGATACCAGGGAAACGGTGGTCCCCTGGCAAGTGCGGACGTGACTACTGCTGTGGACACAGATGGGGTGGGGCCCCAAGAGAATCCTCACACGTGACCCGCTGTACCAGAGAACCAGGCCATAAAAAATCTAAGAGTAGTCTAGTTACTGTCGAGTTTTTAAACATGTATTAACCGGTAGTCCTAGTATATTGTTAACATTGACATATGCATTTTGTGATGTAGACATTAGATTCTTGTTAGATTACAAAAACTAGAGCACTTTGCAATTTCACTGGTCATAAGATTCGGTGTGCGAACAATATAAAAATTACTAAGAAGTACTAGGGGTTTTATATTCAGTAACATGGGCCTTTTGTAAAATTTGTTGACCATTATTAATTAGGAATACATTACCGGTGTCGACAGCCACATGTTCAATCAGTGCTGTATATGTAAACTTCGGTTCATGCTTGTAACAACACTGGAGGTGGGTGCTCACCGTATGTGGGGTTGCTGTAGAGCTGACGCGCAGCACATGTTTAGATGCACGGCCATTGCAACCTGGGCCACCACAAGCATGCAACAGTGCAGTGCTGAGGCTGCACCGTATTCTGGAAAGCACAACAACACCCTGACACACATACAAAACCCACCCACATAACACACAAGCTTGGTTGTTCCAAAAGTTGTTGCAGGTTATTTAAATCTTACCTGTTTTCCCCGTTAGGCTAACGTTAATGCTTCGTAATACCAGTGTGCAAGTGCTATCAGCGTGATTTAGTGAATGCCAGGGCACGTGTAACCGGCCTTCTCCAGTGTTGCAGGCACTATTAACACACTGCTGGGTGCCATGTTTGAAACGCTAGTCAATGCTCCAATGCAGTTTGCCCGGGTGCTAATGCATCATGACGTCTGGGCATCGCCGACATGGTTGGTGCCGCTAACTCCATTATGGCATCGTGGGGTTTTGTAGCGGACTCTTGTGCTGGATGACATGTTGAAGGTTGCACAGTCCTGAATACACCTCTGGAAACGTTTGGTAGTAAAGTTTAACACCAAAACCGAGAAGGCATACATTTTCGGCGGGGGGGGGGCAGAATCATAGAGCAGTTTGAACCTAGTACTCGCTGGCACTCTCTGCGCGACATCGGCTGTAGCCATGTTTATATGAGCGACAGAGCGGACCCATGTGGGGGCTTGCCATTCCATGGGGCTTATATATGTGGACATTGTCAGGATGCATGCGGACTTGGTTGCTGGGTATTCCTATGAGTCAGGTTTAAAAGTATTCTCTGCAAGCTGGGTAGGCCAATACTTGTCTGCGACAAGATATGTGTTCAAGCTAGGACGTAGGAGAAGGACCTCTTGGTTATAGGTCCGGTAGTGTGGTCAGCGCTGCCAGTTGCTATGCTGCGATTGGTGGCAAATTACATTAATATTCTTTACATAGGTGGGAATAGGTGATCCCATAAATCACAAAGTGTCAAGACCATGTGCGTCCCCATGAACACACACCATTGGCAGACCATGGGTGTATTTAGCAGAATGCCAACCACCGTGTAGCCCCATTGGCAACTGGTGCTATGCTTGTGGGACCGGGTGATGGAATACTCTCATATTTTTGGTCAGACCAGAGTAGCAAATTTAGGTAATTCACATGTCAATGGGCCTCGAGGATGGGGGGTTGGTTAATCTAGATTATTTACATATGAAGATGTCACAGAGAAGGGTTCATGGGGCAACAAGATCATGGGGTCATCATACGAATTTTATGATAAAGGTGTAGAAACCTTTTTCCCTCTGACATGGCCTATTATCTTATTGCATCCACTCTTCTTGTGGCCTCACATACGAGTGACCACTTATTTTCCAATCCCCCTCCAAGGCACATAGTTCCACACTCGAATATGTGCGGGAGTGGTGGTGGGTTAGGGCCCCTTAGTTGAGGGAACCCAAGGGCCAGCCCGTTCCAACTCGAGAATAAGCTACTCGCCAGGTTCCAGGGACTCCACCAATCGAACATAGGAGAATAGCAGGCCAGTACCGATCCTGTCCCTCGAAAAGCAAGTGGGCCTCATATGGCACCAGCTGCTGCTTCAGTGCTGGGCAGGTGTCTGCTTTTATTGATATTACATAGACTGCAGCTCGCCACACAAGGGGAAAAGACCTATCCGCCGACCTACCTCCCTCCCACTGGGGGATGCTGTGGGGCACAGGTCGTGTGTTTTGCTGCCGGTTACATCTCAGTAGGGTAGTGCTGTGCTGCCCATTTGTACCTGGCTGCTGTACATGCTTGGCCATCAGCAGAGCTGTACAGTGATTCACTCACTCTGCAGCGTCCAAAGGACCACATGGCGTGCCTGGGCCGGCACAAAGCGTATTTTTGGTCTGCAGCAGGCACACAGCCACTACAACGCCACCACTCCCACCCTCCACACAATGCTGACAAACATGGCAGCATGGTGGCAGTAGTGGGGGTGGCATGAACTCCTTTTGGACTGTTGTGCACAGACGGATCATGTATGTGTGCTGCCACTGTGCCACAATGGAGCTCATAGCCCAGCTATCACAGATTGTACACCCGAGGCAGCAGCCGTGTCAACCTAGTGGACAACCCAGATCCTCACATGCATCACCCACGTGACACCTCCTTTGCCGACTTGGCACCAGCAGCACATATGTGCGGTCGTGGGGAGGATAAAGCTTTCTTAGGCACCATGCTAGTGCACTGCCAATGGACGCACAACTATCACATATTTGGGATCTCCCTGGTTGAATCACATTTGCCTACATTAAAATAGGCTCTCATCCCCCTCAGAAAGAGCCCTTTCCGTGAACTTTCAAGTCGCGTTAGGATTCCTGGAGCTTGGGCTCTAATGCAAACGGTACCATAAAACCCGGTGGGTTAAGGGAGCACACCATATTCCCCGCCCAAAACACTCTCCGCCCGCATTCCCCCTCACTCTCCACCTCCTTTTCAACTTAACAGCTAAATGCCCCCACTTCCCATTTGTTAAGTCCAGAATTATTGGTGCTTTATCCACGGGCATTTAGAAACTGCTTCACAGGCACGCGATCACGTACCTAATGGTGTCAGCGACCTTGCGTCGCCTTATTCGCCCTTTAATAAACCATAAACCCCTTGGAGTCTGTGACAAAAACAGGCGCTGTGAAAACATCTGGAAAGCATGGAGATGCGGACTAGAGGTAACACTGTAAAAAATTACGTGAAAGTCGAAGTGGCTCTAGCTCGTGGACATATATCGGCCAGGAACTAGGAGTGTCCCACGGAGGCCTAATACGGTAGAGGTAGATGTGAGGCTCAAAAAAATATGATACCTGGGTAACCCCACACAAACTTTGAATCCGTGTGGAGAAAAACCCACAACCCACACCTTAAATCTCAGTACCTAACAGGATCTCAAATTATAAGTGTATTCCTACTAATCTACCTTCCAGTTTCAAACAAGAGTACTCCAATAAGGGCTTACTCACTCACAATATCCTTGTATCACACCAAGAGAACTTTTCAAAATTGTCAAATCTCTCACCAAAGATCCCTCTCACTCTCCAACCGGGACTACTCTCTCGAGTCCCCAAGAACATAGCCTCACACCACCGACTAGCCAAGAGCAAACAACCACACCATCAAGCAGCCTCTTCATCCACCCTCTTCTACGAAAATTTTTTTTAAACAACGAGCCCTCATCAAGACCAGACACGAGACCACCTTCAACACCTCTTCAGGGCATGAGGTAACTCAGCAACATCACTGCGTGCAATCTCATACCAGCGGCGACCTTTCCACTCGGACCCATGTCCAGGTCCTCACTGACTGGACAAGTTACACGTTGCTCCAGATTCTTACCTTTCATGTCACGACATTGTCCATTCCTCCCTCCCTCCCCACCAAGGACTCCTGTCTGCCCTCCCTTAAGCAATCCTCGATCAGAACCTCTTTCTGAGAGAAGACCAAATCTGGATGCACACTCCAACCACCTCCGACAGGCCCAGAACCAGTATACCTTTTCATCTCCAAGAAATCATTGAAAAAGCCATCCAAACACAACTCTAAGATGCACATAGACTCTTCACAATACTGCTGAAACCCACAGCAACACGGATTCAGACCCATTCACGTGCACCAAACACTTATGACCTCCCTCTGCTAAACTCAGAGGTATCACTGGCCTCAAATCAACCAAACAAGGCTTCCGCTTGCTGTTTCTGGACATCTCCGCTTGCCATTGACACTGTATCCCCACACAGCTCCTCCTTCAACGAACTCCATTCGAAATAGGAGTTTATGGCACTCCCTCAAGTGGGTCCACTCATTCTTACCCAATCGCAATCAGCAGATAATGGAAATTCATACCCACACTATCAACTCCATTGCACCCTCAACCAAGGTGAACCACAAGGCTCCTCTCTCTCCTCTCTACTTGTTTAATATTTACAATTCAGCCTCTTATGTGACATGGCCATCTGCAATTCCCAGTCCCAAGCACGTTTTTTCCATATACTGCCTGATGATATAATGATATTCATGCCATTCTTCTTCACCTCCACTCTCCAGACTATACCCAACCTATCAAGATGTCTTACTAAACCCATCAGGTTGGGGTCCACCTCCACAACCATCTCCATCAATCTCATAAAAAAGAGTTTCCTCCATTGTAACCAAAGTACCCTCAACTTTACACCCCTCCTTACCTCTGGTCAAACTCGGAAACTCCGGTCCATCCTGAGTCAGCTCCCATATGGGGATCTTACTCAATCAACACAACTTAAGCGGTTCAAGGAACAAATCATCACGGCCGCATCACCAAAGCGATATATTACCAAACTAAAAAACCATCTGAAATCCTGTGCCCCCTGCCCCCTCCTATCCACCAACACATATCCATTCAGTCTGCAAGACCACTATCACACCTCCTCTTCGATTACTGTAACTCCATCTAATCAAGTTTACCCAAATATGCAATCCTTCCCCTGGCCAACTTTGCTGAAAACACCATGGGCCGCTAAACCATCTTCCAAACCTCAGTCGGCATAACCCACCTCAAACACCACATTAAGTATTTTTCCTTTTGTACTGTTCTGTCTTTGTTTGACCTATACCGTTACTTCTATCTCTTTCCTATTATACAATGGTGTTATTTTCCTCTTTTTCTGCAGCATTTGGCTTTATTTTATTGTTGTCAAATCGCCCTAGTCCAATTGTCTTGACGTGGGCAGTCTTAAGTCAAGTGTATCAATAAAGATAAAGATACCTCAAACATCTACATTGGCTCCCCATCAACTCACAGATACAGTACAAGGCCTTAGACCCTCAATTTCATAAAACCATGAACAACTCCTCAGCAGAGCAGAGTACACGACCTAATTCCGACAACCTCCAGACCCTCTATTATAAACCAAAAAGAAAAAGCACCCCTGTAACCTTCTCTGCATCCCACCACAGTCCTGCAACGTGCTAAGCAGTCGCACAAGATTCAAGAACCTTTTTTACTAATGGAATGCCCCCACCCTCGAGTTGGAATGACCTACCCCCAGAAATCCGGATCATCAAGTCCTCACCAGCTTGCTGCTTTTCAGAAACAACTCAGATGCACCTCTTCCAAAAAGCAATTTTGATAACAAACCAACCATCCTGACCTCGCTCTTATAACCACCTATGGACATCCTCTAATCACCACCCCTTTGAAACCAATCTGACCCTCACCTCCATTTAACCAACTAGCCTACTGTATATAGTTACGTCTGTAACTATTTCTTACATGTTCATTGTTCTGAACCATTTCCCATGTTCATTATATAAGTTTTCCAATTTCCTGTTATAATTCTGTTCCTTGTGAAAAACTGACTTGTTCCAAGTATAATCACTTTTGTGACTAGTAGAAAAGCGGTAATATTAAATTCGTGTTTAAAATAAATAAATAAATCAACTTGTGGGACCTCCTTGTCCTGATTTTCAGAAACGCGACCCTAGATATCCTGAGCCATGTCCTAGCTTATACCTCCTTGAGGCATGAATGGCATCAGAAAAATGCTTTTTTTTCAGACAGACTTCTGAAGGGTGTGAAGAAAGTAAATCCGCTCATGTCCGCTACATTTTCCATAACAATAAAAAACACAGATGGGGAATGAGTGCTCATGTTTTCATTTTGCTACACCACTGGACATCTACTTCTGCCACTTGCATTAGATGGATGTCCTGCCCCATGCTTTTCTAAGGGGGATGTCTATGTGGCCTCCAGCATGGTCATCAATGTCAGGGATGTCTATGCTATGAGTTTACTAGAACCAGTGTCAACATAGGCAGCCCTGGCGTTTCTCAGCACGTTCTTCCCTGGACATCTGCAATATGACTTGGACATCCTTGCTAAATGTCACTTCACATCAACTGGCTCACCTTTATCTATCTTTTTATTCACATCTTCATAAAAACATAAGGATTAGTGAGAAGACTTTCCTTGGCTATAGCCATGTTGACTTAGTTCCATACAACCGTGACTGTCTATATGTTAACTTATTTTGTTCTTTATAATGGTTTTTAACATTTTACCCAAGATTGATTGTTACGCTCACCAGCCTATATTTTGCTGGCTCATTCCTGGAACCTTTTAAAAATTGGCATTAAAGTTCGCTACTCTCCAATCTTCAAGTACTATTAACGATTTTAATGATAGTTTGCACATTTCTAATAATAGGTCTAAATTTCCTTTTTGTGTTCTTTCAGCATCCTAGGATGTATACCAGGTGATTTGCTGCTCTTTATCAAATTTCTGTATTACAGCTTTCATGTTTATCGAGATTTGTTTCAATTCCACTGATATATAATTTTTAAATACCATTTCAGTTATAGGTAACTTTCCTATTTCTTCTTCATTAAAGACCAAGCAAAAGGTCATTCCGTCTTTTCCTCTCTGGCCGAGTCCTCCTTTAGTGCCCCTTTCAGCCCTCTATCTCATGGGTTTTGTTTTGCTACAAATGCACTTGAAAAAGTTTTAATTATGAACTTCTGTTTCCACACAAGCTTCTTTTCAAACTCTCTCTTTGCCTGCCATTCTTCTTCCCAGTTGCTTTTTGCTATGCCCTTCTTCTCTATTGCCAACTCAGATTCCGCTCTTTTCACTTTGCTGCTCCTTACGCTTGGAATAAACGTCCTTTGTCTATATGTCAAGCATCTTCTTTGCCCCTCTTCAAACTCAAGTTAAAAGCTCATCTTTTCGCCTCTGCCTTTGGGCTCTTGATTTTGCTGTTCTCCTTCCTTCCCCTCTTTTATTTCACTCTTTTTCTTCCTCTTACACTTGTTCTTACCTCCTTTGTCCTGTCTCTCCTGCTTTTGTCTCTTTGCCCTTGTTCTTATCTTTTTTCTACTCCTTTTCCTTGCTTTGTCTTTTAGATTGTAAGCTCTTTGAGCAGGGACTGTTGTTTTGTGTTTTTCATTGTACAGCGCTGCGTGCGCCTGGTAGCGCTTTATAAATGCTTAGTAGTAGGAGTACTTATCAGTGCTTTGCACTGAATTTGTCATTGTTTATGTTATTTCCTATTTTTGTCATTTGGCCCCTTTTTCCATTTTCTGAAAGATACTTTTTTGGCTATAACAGCCTCTCTGACCTTACCTTTAAACCACCTGGGCAGTTGTTTGACTTTCCTTCCATCTTTCCTAAAACATAGAATACATCTGCGCTTCCACAATAGTATTTGTAAAAACAACTACCAGCCTAATATAAACTCTTAACCTTTGCAGTCACTCCTTTTAGTTTTTTCTTAACCATTTTGCTCATTTTATTAGAGCCTCTCTTTTGAAAGTTAACTACTAGTGCAGTGGATTTCCTTGCTATCCTTCCTCCATTTATTAATCAAATGTGATCATGTTATAATCATTATTGCCACTGCTCCAACACTGTGAGCTCTCCGCACCAGATCATGCATTCCACTAAGGACTAGGTCTAAAATAATTTCCCCTCATATCAGTTTCTGAACAAGGTGCTCCATGAAGCAATCATTTGTTTCATCTAGAAACGTTATCTCCTCTAGCCTGTCCTGATGTGACATTGACCCAGTTGATACTGGGGTAATTGAAATCACCCATTATTATTCTGTTTGTAAACTTTGTTAGCTTCCCTAATTTCTGCTCGCAGTATACCCCCACATCCCTTCCCCTTTATACATGGAATTTCTATATATAGAGATTCTACACTGCATTTTGTTTCCTGCCAAACGTTTATGCTGTTTGACCCATGATCTCTTTAACATATAGCACCATCTTTCCACCAATTTGATCTACCCTATCCTGTCATAATTTGTACCCAAGTATCACAATGTCCCAATGATCCCTGAGATACAAATTTTATGCAATCCTCCATTTAGGGCTATATATTCTAGTTATCCTCTCTTATTTTTTAGATTTCTAGAATTTGCATACAGGCATTTCAAAATTTGTTTTTTGGTTCATATTACAGTCTGGTTATCAGATGACAGGGATAATTTGGAATTTTTCAATTCTGTCCGTTCTTTACTTAAAGGCACATGGGTTACTTTTTTTTTTTTTTTTTTTTTTTTTTTTGTTTTTTTTTTTTTTTATTTATATTTTTTATACTTTACACATGGCCAACGATACAAACAATATACATAACATATTTAAACTTCTTGCTCATATTCAATAGGAAACACATCCTAACCATTCTTACAACTGGTACTATAAGATCTCTATTATCACTTAACGTTTAACATCCTTTTTCGACGAGTGCCACCCCACTAAAACTCATGCAGTCCAATCTCAATGTGTTAGCAGTTGATCGAGGGCGTCCCATTTCTTTAGCGCAGTTGGGAAAGCTAAATTATGGCTTACGTAAGCTTTTTTTTCACAGGAATGATGGAACCAGACTAGTTCCACCCCAGTACTCTACTGTCAAATTGGCAAAATTCTTCCAATTACACAGTATAGCTTTAAGCGCCAGACTTAGTAACAAGTCAAACACTGGATAATCCAGCTTTTTTAAGTCCTGAATCCTCTGCCAGCGATTTGTAAACTATAATGGCGTATTACAAGGGTGCACTAATATCCAGCATTTGCGTAATTTGTGACCAAACTCGCTGCCAGTATCCCTGTAGTAACGAACAGTAGTACAGCATGTGGGGGTAGCGTGCCAACTGCATTGGTGCATGACCAACACGTTGCTTCTTTATTCGTAGACCACTTGGCAATACTCACAGGCGTCAGATGGGCACGGTGGGCTAGAAAGTACAGTGTCTGAGTAAGTGAAGCCGCTCTCGTTATTCTTATCTGTGCTTGCCACAGTGTGCCCCACAATTCCGGTGTTGTTAATGCTCCTGCCTCAATCTCCCAGTGCGACTGCAGTTTCGTGCAGTTCCGTCCTGTACCTGTACGCAGGATAGTAACAAACGGGAGAGGAGTTTACCTCCCGTCTTGATCTCTTGAACTATCTGATGAAAGGGGACTCTGAGTCAATCGCAGGCCGCCATTACTCCCGCTTTACTTAGCAGTGTCGTAGCTGGTACCATTGGTACATACTGTTCTGGGCAATCCAAATTCCTGTTGTATTGCCGGAAAGGACTTAAATGTCTTATTTTGTACTAGTTGGCCCAAGCTGTATATTCCTTTCAACATCCGGGGAATCCATATAAAACTATTACCATCAATCCGAAACTTAGCGTTTATGCCATATAATAGTACTGTCCAGAGTATTCTCGTCGTTCGGGATCACAGGTCGCCAGCACTTGGTATGCCAATTGAGTATCCCGCATTATTTCATTGCCAAAACTAGACGCAGTATATTCTCTTCCCAATCGCCGCCACAAAGGTATGGTTTTTACTCAGTGTTGCTTCAATCTGAAGCCAAACTGGTTCATCAGCTTCAAGACAGTCTCACTCCACTGCGCACCTTGTTTCAACCAGTGCAGCTATATGATACCAGTAAAAATCGGGAAAGTGGAGTTTACTCCTCGCTGCTTGTTAGGAGACTTGAGCTTCCATACCGCAATCCTAGGTGTCTTGTTTCCGCCACAGGAAAGTTGGTCAGAAGCTTCTCCAGTTTTTTAATAAAATTAAAATTTCCGGTCAAATAGCATCGGAATCATGGCGAGTATGTAGTTGATTTTTGGCACTATAACCATTTTAATAGTTTCAAGTCTGCCCCACCAGGTCAAGTTTAATGGGTCCCATCTGCCAACGCACTCTCTGACAATCTTTTCGCATTGCATCCTGCATCGCTGCAGTGTGTCTGGCATAGTGGCCCCATAAGTTACTCCAAGGTACTTAAAGACGTCGTTGCCATTTGGAATGGGTAAGCTTGTAGGGACATGGGCGGAATCTGTCCGTGCCAAAGGGATTCTTGTAGTTTTAGATAAGTTCAACTTATATCCGATATGTCGGAGTATGCCTCAATAACCTCTAAGGTGGCTGGTAACGACGCCGGGCTTATGTATAGAAAGAGTTCATAAGCATATGACTACAGTTTGATTTGATGCTCCGCGATTCGTATGCATTCTATATCCTTCCGTTGTCTTATCTTCGCCATAAATGGTTCAGCGCCAGATTTAAACAACAAGGCAACAAGGGACAGCCTTGCCTCGTTCCCTCTTGTAAGTGTAAATTCAGTAGAAGAGTCCCCCATTCGCGGCTATCCGTGCCTTTGGCCGTATGTACAGCATTCTGACGCTGTCAAGAAATGCACTGGGTATGTTGTACCATTCCATAACCCTGAAAAGATAGGGGAGTTCCACTCTATCAAATGCCTTTTCGGCATCAAGTGCAAGGCCCACTATCGGCCCCGCATGGTGTGGCATTTGTAGTAAGAGATGCGCCAGCAGCGCCATTTATCCGTTGTTGACCTTCCAGGCATGAAGCCACATTGATCTGGCCCTATCAGCTTCGTCATTACTTACTTTCCTGAGCCTGTTAGTCAGGATTTTAGCATAGATTTTTATAGTCTGCATTGAGTAAGGGATAAGTTGGTCTGTATTCCCCTACCATTTGATCATCCTTCCCCCGGTTTTGGGGTGAATTACAATCGTAGCTGCCGCCAAGGATCCAACTTCGGGCATTCCTTCTTAAGCCTAAATTAAAGGACAGATTTAAACTCAGGGAGCAGTTCTTGTGAAAAGGCCCCGTAAAACTCCACGGGTAGACCATCTGGGCCACTAGCTTTCCCTTTCGCTAATTGCCGCATTGGCTAGCTGATTTCTTTACAGGTGACATCCTGCGCTAACTCACGTTGTTGAGTTTCAGTAAGTTTAGGGCCTTCAATATCTGCCATAAAGTTTTGTGAACGTCTCTTCATTGAAGTTGCCTTCGGAATCGGTACAACTGAGAGTAAACCTGTTCACACTGTTGCAGTATGTTCTCATCATTTGTATGCAGAAAACCCGTAACATCTTTGAGCCCTACAATGCGAGTCCGGCTTTTTTTTTTTGCTCGCAAGGTACAGCCAACAGTGCACTCGCCCTGTTACTCTCGTGGTAATATACTCCTTGCTGGAGCCTTAATTGCTTGATGGCTTCCTCGCTGAGGGATAGAGTTATATTGATATCTTAGTTTACGTAGCCTAGCCTAAGCAATATGAGCGAATCTGAGCGTTTGGTTAGGAGTCGCTCACCTACTTGTATCTCTTTTTCGAGCTCCATTTTCGCTGTAAAGCCCTCTTTCTATCTCGGACACTATACGCTGTTAAGCATCCCCCGTATAGTGGCTTTGAAGGCTTCCCACCATGCCCATGTCGAGGTATCATGGAATTGATTGCAACGGAAATATTCTCTGATGTCTCGGCGTAATCGCTTCCACAATCTCACTATTGTTTTAACCACGCTCGGTCAAAATGCCATCTCAGTTGTGGACTCTTAGTTTGACCTACGGTGAATTTCCACCAAAACTGCTGCATGATCAGAGACTGTCTTTACCAGAACCTCTGTAGTAGCAACTGCAGGTATTAGTGTCCTTAGAAATGAGGAAATAATCAATACGCGTTGCGTATTATGGGGTATTGAGTAATAGGTAATGTTCTTTCTTCTGGACGCAGAAGTCTCCACGTGTCCACCAACCCAAGTTCTTCCATCACACTTCGAACAATTTCCCAAGACCGCGGCTTATGCTGCTGCTTATATGGTGTACGGTCCAGTAAAGGATCCTGTATTAAGTTAAAGTCTCCACCTAGGGATAACATTTGTGGCACTAGCCTGCAGCAATTCTTTTGCTACTGATTCAAAGAAACTGGGATCATCTGCGTAGGGCCGTAGACAGCCATGAAGGTATACACAGCTTCAGATATCTGGACTTTTGCCCTAGCCCATCTCCCTCCCGGATCTATGGCTGTTTCCACTACCGTAAGTTGTAATGCCTTTCTGGCTAGGATTATTACTCCGCCTTTCTTTTGAGAGCTGGAGCGGCCAGTATCATTTGAAATCCCGATCCATTCACTTTATTGGACTCGGGCAATGACAAGTGCGATTCCTGTAGAAAAACTACGTCCGCTCGCTGGTGTTTGCAATAATTCAGAATTTTTTTTCGCTTAAATTGGATTGTGGATGCCTTGCACATTAAGGTACACCACTCGTATATTTACATTAGCCATGAGAGTTAGCACTCGCCCTCATGGTGATGGCACTCGTCGTTCGCTTTATCAGGAGAATTAGATACCAAACATTTCCAAACAGAACATTTTTTAACACTATATAGCTAGAACAAAACTGCATGATAGATATGGTGAAGCTCTACCCGCCCTTCGCACAACCCCGCTGCCCTTGACCCCCCCCTACCCATCCTATGCCTATTTAACATTTCTTACCACCCTCAAGCCAAATAGTAATTTAAAAAATCATCACAGCATATTTAAAACAATCATCACAGCATATTTAAAACACAGCGATATACTTGCGCATAACGTGCCTACTACTCAGCATATCGGTTTTGTCAGTGCCTGTATAATTAACCCGCAGTATCGGACACTGGGTTTCCACTCTATCTATATAGGTCAAGTACATCCAGCAGACACTCAATTCATAAGCTATGTCCCCACTTCCATGTGGTTATGTTCCTGCAGAAATTGTCTCAGACTCTCAGCGGAGTCGAATGACCGAGTAGTATTCCCCAGTGTTACCTTCATCCGGGCTGGGTAATATAGGCCATAGCGTGCCTGCAGCCTCTGTAGATCAGGACTGCATTCCAGCAAAGCTTTCCTCTTCTCCACCGTTTTCTTGCATAAGTCTGGAAAGAAGGCGATTTTCGATCCGTCTATTTGCATTGTAGACTGCTGTTTAGCTGCTTGTAAAATTTGCATAGCCTGCGGATACCGCAACACCTTGATGATGATAGGGCGCGGATGTTGATATCTCCCAGTCCTCTGTGATGGGACACGATGTGCCCGTTCAAGCTCAAAGGGTAAGACAAATTTTAAATGTAATATTTCTGGAATCAGCTTTTGCATGTACTCTTCTAGGCTCGCTCCCTCTCGCCCCGCTGGTATGCCAGTGATCCTCACATTATTACGCCGGCTCTGTTGCTCTGATCCTCAATTTGTTCCTCCAGCATCGCCATTTTCTTGCTCAGTGGGCCTATCTGCGCCAGTAATTCATCGTGCTTCTCGACCATTTCTTCTACTGTATGTAGTCTCTCGTTAACTCCCGTCAGACGCTCTTTCACTTCTTGGACATCTTCCTGCACTGCGCAAGTGTCCCATTGCTGGAGGCAACCATTTCTTTCACGGTCCGGAGCTCTTGAAGTATCTCCCGTATTCCCGCCGCATTTATTTTCTCGGCCTCCATCTTTTGCGGGGAGACCGCCTCCTGCTTCGTGCGCTTTACCGCATGTCCAGCCGCCGGAGCAAAGTCAAGCTTTGCAGGTTTTAACGCCGTCATCGTTCACCACTGTTAGGCACTGAATTCGGAAGTTTAACTAGCTTCTAGCAAGTGAGGGTGGCCAGGATTCTACGCCTCGGGCGGGAGCAAGATTCTCAGGCAGCCATCCTTGTCGCGGTTAGCTCCGCCTCTCACATGGGTTACTTTTACTTTTATTGAAACCTCTCTATCTGGGTGCCATAACGTCCCTGTTTGGCTAGTCTTCTCCATCATTCCAACCCATGCACTCTTGGGAGAATGTCGGCTTTCACCCATTATCTAGCTTAAAAGCTGATCTGTCTCCTTTTTAAAGGTTAATGCTAGCAGTCTGGATCCCCCCTGATTAACATGGAGTCCATCCTTTCAGATGTTCTCCCTCCCCTTCCCAGAATGTTACACAATTCCTAACAAATCAAGACATCTTTTCCCTGCACCGTTGTCTCATCCATTCATTGTGACTCTGGAGCTCTGCCTGCCTCTTGGGCCCTGGGCATGGAATGAGACGTATTTCTGATAATGCTGTCCTGAAAGTTCTGGATTTCAACTTTCTACCTAATTTGGCTCCCAGAACCTCCCTCCCACACTTTCCTATGTCATTGGTACCAACATGAACCAAGGCACCAGGCTCCTTCCTAGCAATGTCTAGAATCTTATCTTGGTGGCACATGAAGTCTGCCACCTTCACACCAGGCAGACAAGTTACCAGGCAATTTTCATGTCTACCAGCCACCCAGCTATCTACAAAAA
This sequence comes from Ichthyophis bannanicus, assembly GCA_033557465.1. Taxonomy (NCBI): domain Eukaryota; kingdom Metazoa; phylum Chordata; class Amphibia; order Gymnophiona; family Ichthyophiidae; genus Ichthyophis; species Ichthyophis bannanicus. The sequence continues at coordinate 496,717,070 of CM066032.1, forward strand.
CAATTTGGGGTTCAATTGTGATTCTTTTTTTTTTATTTTGTTGATTTGTGCAAAACCAGGGGTATGTGTGGTAGTGGTGGTGTTGGTGGGGGTAGGGGGGGAGAGTCCATTTTATTATTTATTTAAAATAATTTTTGCTGTCTAGGGCAAATTAATGGATTTGGGGTGTTGTTATGATATTTTTTCTTAAGGTGATTTTTGTAAAATGTAAACCTAATTAAAATATATGAACTTAAAAAAATATTTCCAGCCAGAACACAACATTCTAATAAAATTATATATTATATAGATTGTAAAAGTTGATCTATATACTTCGAGAACAAGGGGGATAGGATTTTCAGGAGGTCTTATTGAGGTCTTCTCTGCTCTTTGCTTGGATCTTTATACCTCTAAGCAAATAGCACAGGTATTAATGTGGAAGAGGTATCTAGATAATGTTTTTTTGTTGTGGACTGCTTCATCCGAACGGTTACACTGTTTAAATGCGTGGCTGAATGCCTAAGGCCCTCATTTGCAATACCCATTGGAATTCTTTGATTAATATTCCCAGCCAATGGCTTGCTGAACACTGACCTCATATTTTTTTTCTTAAGCCCTGCATAGCATTGCCTTTAATGTCATTCTTCCATCAGAACATAAAGATTTTCATTTTCATGGCTTAGGATGTTTAATATAGAACTATGAATCTATATTTCTGACTTCTTGTCCCCTTATGCTGCGTTCATCCTATGCCTACCATGCTTCTTCCACCCAATTACAGATGTTAAAGGATATCAGGAGAGTGATTCTGCATGTCAGCAAAAGAGTACAGAAGGTTATACATATTATAATGCAAATAATAATGTATTTCACACTTGAGAGCAGCAACCAATCTTAAAACCTACCTATGGCTTCTGAGATGTTCTTGGAGAACAGGATATTATTAGTTTTATTCACCAAAGTCAGCAAAATATCTTTCTGTTGGGCATTTTTTAAAGTCCAGACTGTGTAGTGGTCAGGTCCACAATAATAGGAGCAAAGATGCTAAAATCAGGAATGAAATGAAAGAAAAAATCTGAATGAAAAAGGAAGGATGTTGGTTCTATTCAAACAGTAAATGCATCTGAGTTTTAAAAAAATGCCCTACTGAGATTTGATTTTGCATCGGAAAATTCAGGCTTCATTATCCTCTCTGTCATTCACTGTATGACTGAGCAAACTGACTTGAATTTTTTGGACTTCAAATTTAAACGTACTGGCTTTTTGTGAAACGTGCCTTGTAACTGCAATAAGCAAGTTATTTATTAATACGCTGCACATACTGACAGCCCTATAAAAAGTAAGAATAACTATTATTAGACAGCCAAGGAAGACTTTTCAGTAGCTCATGAAATACAGAATCATTAGGAAAAATCAATGGTATAAATCAAGTCAGCCTGTAGATACTTTTCATTTCTAAACTTGAAAACACATTGCCTGAACCATTTATAGTACAGAATAAGAAAACCTTTTGAATGTTTAAACTGGTGAGAATTTGTTTCTGTTGCAATCTCAAAATTTCAAAATACTACTTAAATGAGTCTTTAATGAAAAGGAGTAGTGGAAAGGCCCATCAAATGATGGGCAAAAAGGTGATATACAGTACATGGATGAACTCACTGTTCCAGTCGTCCCACACCCTTGAGATTGCTCTGTCTATCAGGCAGTGCAAATATGTCTTAGGTGTATGTTTACTAAACTGCGGTAATGTTACATAACACGCGTTATGTAACGTTACTTAAGAATCGTAGACGTTCCGCGGCGCGGTAAAACACTGCAGAAGGTGGAGCGAGGGTGGAGAGAAGGGATCAATGGGCGGAGTGTGGGCGGGGAGAGGCCCCATTCACACTAACGCGCTGATCTGACGAGCTGAATCCTAACGCGATTGAAAATCTGCCGTTAGATGCACATTTGTAGGGGAGAGAAACCATTTCAGTGTCAGCAATGTACAGCTTAGGCAGATAAACCCACAATAAGTGATAAGTGTGATACATGTGCACAGAACAAAAGGGCACATAAACATTGAAAATGACCTCAACAAACTGGAAAAAAACCATAACCAAGCCGGCCAATAGTGAGATTAATGGGAAACATCAACCTCACCCCCCCCCCCAGAGAAAGCTCCAAAAAAAGATATTAATCGTGGAAGGTTCTATGCTCCGTCCCCATACAAGGTGAATGAGCCCAGAGTGAAATAGCACTGATCAGGGCTTTCCCTTGTTATTGGACAGGTGTCCTATGTCATACACATGTCCCGCAACAGCAGGGTGGGCATGTCAGAACAGGAAACTGTACAGAAGCCGGAAAGTGGATACAGAGGGCCGCAGGCGGCACATGCTGTGGTGCAGCTGGGCCACAGTGCGGACTAAGGTGATGCCTAGGTGGCCCATACGAATGCTGAAACAACAGAGCAGCCAGACAGCAACTGCTGAAGGCCCAACATGGGCACGACTGTGTTTCCCACAGTGTCACAGGGGATAGTATCCAGCAGCTACCCCCAAGGGCACGGAAATTTGGCAGGCGGTGCTGGGGGGAAGCGTGGGCACCTATGCAGACACCACTACCCCAGAACCTGCACCACAGGCAGCCACCTACCCGCACACTGGATGGCCTGAGACTGCACTCCACCAGCACTACCAGCAGAAGGGCATGTCAGCATGGTGGCAGAGGGATACTGGTGGTGGAGGGGGCAGTGGTAGCTGCCCAGAGCAGACCGTGGCCTAGCCCTGTGTAGGTGGATGCCATGCACTGCAACAGACAGTCCCTGTCTGTCGAACAGTCATGGTATCACCAGGGAATGCACTGACTCTGTGACAACATGGTGGTGCAGTGCACAAAACCAGTGTAGTCCGAAACAGAAAATCACAGGTTCAAATCCCAGCTGTGGTTCCTGCCAACCCAGTCCCCATATTTTACTCACTACTAAAATGTGCTAATACAGACAGAACCTTTATTGCAGATGACGTAAACATGCCCAAAACACCTACATTTTACCCTACAGAGCACAGACACCATAAACATGTGCAGTACCTAGAGCAGAGTCTCCCAAATGCACTCCTGGAGGGCCAAACACCATCCAGGTTCCATGCTGCCTCTAATAAAGATGCCTGTGCTGCATTTCTATGCGCCGCCCCATGGTATGCAGATGTATCTCATGCATATTCATGAGGGACAGCATGAAAACCCGAACAGTGTTTGGCCCACCAGGACTGGAGTTTGGAACCTCTGCCCTAAAGCAGCTGCCAACAGGGGCAGACACACCCACACCCACAGGCTCCATTATCCAATGCCTCCTGGAGCAGCAGGATGTTGGGCCCTGCGTGCATCTCCCAATACTAGCACTTGCATACCTTGGCAATGCCACCTTAAACCTGGGAATATGGTAAACATCTTTCAAATGGTTGCTATGATTACTGGCAGATAGCAATTCCAAAGTTAAGCACAATTTTCTGATTGAGATGCATCATAGCAACCTTTCTGATGTCTATGGAGTGTGCTACAGGTCTTGTGTCTGACAGTGTTTACCACCCTGGGGAGTGACCCCAACAGAATTGCGTACCATAGCCATGCCTGTACTGTGCCCAGGACTGGTGCGGTGGCCAGGGCTGCCAAACACCTCTATAGTTGCACAATGCTGGCATAGGTGTGTGGAGTGTGTGTCTGTCTATCCAGTGTGTGGTGGCTGCAAACACCCTCCACAGCCCACACTGCTAGCACTGTTGCCAGTATTGGCTTGCCAATGTGCATAATGAGGAGCAAGGTACTGTGGGAATAGCCACGATAGGATGGCCTGGCCTGGATCCATCTGTATATAGCATAGGGCAATGGCTCAGACTTTGTATTGGCCGGCCACCACCTGCACGGACAGGGTGGCCACAGCATGTCCTGCTGGGAGGTCACTCTCACCCTGACTGAGCAGTGACCACGGCATGGCTAGGTTACCCCATAGTGCTATATGGCATTTCTTTCATGTGATATTTATGGGTCCCTTTTGGGGCCCAGTCACTGATTTATCTGCTTGTTGTGTATGCTGATATCCCAGTTCTGGGTACATGCGTCTTCTCGAGGACCATGCACTATGGACTAGCTAGCAGACTGTCTGCAGCTAGTATGTGTCTTGCTGGAACATCTTGCAGGGTGCAGCGGCTGGAGAATGTGAGGTGTGGGTGGGCAGCTGAGCATTTCCAGGCCTACTGTCTGTCTGCTATTGCTTTATGGATGTGTATAGCTCTGCATTGCCTGCCCTGTAGGGTATCTGTTCCCCAGCGGACTGGGGTTGATGGTCCCCTCTACTGCTACCATTGCAGGGAGGTAGAATGTGGATCGATTGGTAGGTGATCCTGTTTCCCACCCTGAGCGCCGGAGGGTTGGTTGTGTGGTGATCCATAATCTGCCTATGGGTCCAAACCCACCCTCCCTCCACCACCACCCCCCCTCCCTCCCTCCACCACCACCACCCACCCCCCCTCCCTCCCTCCCTCCCTCCCTCCACCACCACCCACCCCCCCTCCCTCCCTCCCTCCACCACCACCACCCACCCCCCCCCTCCCTCCCTCCCCCACCACCCACCCCCCCCTCCCTCCCTCCCTCCACCACCACCCACCACCACCCCACCACCACCACCACCACCACCACCACCACCAACACCACCAACATCATGTAACCATGGCACCAACACAGGATATGTACTATTCTGGGTGCATTATAGCCCATAAGGACTAGACATAACTGAGAAATACAGAAGGACACAGATGTATCCTAGGTGTGTCTGCAGGAACTACCTATCACACACTGATGGGGACCTGCAGCATGGTATATTTCAGCCATGAAAGGTGCTGTGGACCTGGTGCTGGGCACCCCACCTCACCCTTAGGGTGAGCACAGTACCTGCACAATGTGACGGTCTATGGCTACTCTGTGCCAGTACCACACACGATCAGTTCCCCCTACTAGGCCGAGGTGCTGTGGGGGTGCATACCCCATCTTGTGCCCATCTGTCGACTGCTGATTTGCATGTGCAGTGCATCATGGGTATGGGTGGGTTAACCCTATCCTGGTAACCACAGCAGACAGTTTGTGTGGTGACATGCAGTCCTTCTGCAGCCAGCCAGGGGTTTGCTAGCAGCTGTAGCCCACTGGTTACTTCACTGTCTGTAAAGTCAGAGGTCATGGGTTTAAACCCATGGTGGGGTTATTTGATAGGGCTGTCTGAGGCATTGTCTATTTTTAATGTACATTAGTGCGGCCAGCAAAAACACCCTCAGAGTACTGTAACCATAAGGTGCCTCATAATGCGCCCTATAGGGCGCCTATCAAGCGCCTTATAAGGTGCCTTATAAGGTGTCCAATAGGGGACATTATAGGGTGCCTTGGCTGACAGTGCACTTTATAATATGCCCTATGGAGTGCGTTATGGGGTGCCTTATGCGGCACCTTAGGTTACGCCACCATGAGGGTGTGTTTGCTGGCAGCACTAATTAAAATAAAAGTAAAATGCCTCAACAATCACTACTTAAACGTAAAGGGTGCTGTCTCAGCCAGCCTTATGCATTAGGCATACTGGGGAATCAAACCCATGACCCCTGTACCATCAGTTAGTGTAGTAACCATTGTGCTACAGCTCTGTTTCTGTGTTTGGATGTCTGCACGTCTTCTTAAGATTAACGCGCGGTAACGTGCCATGGCTCCCTCTAACGCTTGTTAATTTATGGTGCCTTGTAACGCGCATTATCGCTAACGATGTACCACCCATGTCCTTATTTGGGTATTTCTGCCTCTACCGCGGATCCTAACGCGAATGGAATTACCGCAGTTTAGTAAACATACCCCTTAGTAAATGCAGCTGTGGTACAGTGGGCAAGCATTCGTGTGCTGGCCTCTGATAGACCCTTAAAAACAGGGCTGGCCCGTCCATTGAGCAAGAATGTTTTTTGCACAGGGCCCCGCGTTTCAGGGGGCCCCGCGCAAAAACATTCTACATCAGCCCAAGTAGATTTTAAAAAAAAAAAAAAACTGCTGCCGTGGCAGCGGCAAAATCAAGTATCCCGCCGCGGGGGTCCCCCTGCCTGGCAGAGCCTCCCTGAAGCATCAGCTCCCAAGTCCAAAAGCACGGGCTTTCAGAGCCGTGAAGGGAGAGCTTCTCTGACCTCTCGTGGCTCTGTTATGCCCGCTGGGGCTGATGGGAAATCCCATCAGCCCCGGCGGGATTAACAGAGCCGCGAGAAAGGGAAAATCTCGCGGCTCTGAAAGCCTGCGCTTTGGGACTTGGGAGCTGATGCTGCAGGGAGGCTCTGCTGGGCAGGGGGGGGGGCCCATGGCTGGACGCTTGATTCTGCTGCTTCCAAGGCAGCAGCGGCAGCAGCAGCAACCACAGCTGGTTTGGTTTTTTTTAATCTACCTGGGCTGATGGGGGGAGGGGGGTTAGGACTGGCAATGGGCTATGGGGGGGGGGTTAGGACTGGTAATGGGCTATTGGGGGGCTAAGACTGGAAGTGGGCTGATGGGGGGTTAGGACTAGTAATTGGCTATGGGGGGCTAAGACTGGAAATGGGCTCATTGGGGGGGTAAGGACTGGTAATGGGCAATGGAGGGGCTATGACTGAAAATGGGGTGAGGAGGGTTAGGACTGGAAGTGGGCTGATGGGGGCTTAGGACTGCTAATGGGTTTATGGGGGGGCTTAGGACTGCTAATGGGCTGGGGGGGTTGCTAGGACTGGAAATGGGCTGAGTGGAAGGAGGGCTTGAACTGCAAATAGCTGATTGGGACGGGGGCTTGGAATGGAAATGGGCCTGCTGAGTGGAAGGGGGCTTGAACTGCAAATAGCTGATGGTGAGGGTGCTTGGAATGGAAATGGGCTGTAAGGAGAGGGAGCTAGGACTGGAAATGGGCTGAGTGGAGGGGGCTAGGACAGGAAATGGGCTGATGGAGGGGCTAGGATAGGACTGGAAATGTGCTCTTGGGGGGGTGCTAAGATTGGAAATGGACTGTGGTGGGGGCTTGGATTGAAATGGACTCATGGAGGGGCTAGAACTAGAAGTAAGCTCATGGGGGACTTGGATTGGAAATAGGCTGAGTGGAGGGGAGCTAGGATTTGACATGGGCTGATGGTGGAGCTAGGAAAGGACTAGAAATGGGCTGATGGGGGACTGGGATTGGAAATGAGCTGATGGAGGGACTCGGATAGGACTGAAAATGGATGGGGAAGCTAGGACTGGAAATAGGCTGATGGTGGGGTTATGCAAATGAGGCCCTGCACCAAGTCTCCGCACATGGCCCTGTACCCCCTCCCCCCCCCTTGGGCCGCCCCTGCTTAAAAACAGTGGCCAAACCAAGGTCCAGAAGCAGCAAAAATCTTTATTAGCTTAGTTTAAGCTCAAACACAAAAAAGCCTGTCTTCGGGTAGCTCAGATTCAAGAAGCCTGCCTCCCCCTTACAGGCTTATTTCATCAGTGGTCTCTTAGTAATCGCTGGCAACACATACAAAGAAGCCAGTCCTAACTTGCAGACTATAATGAATCAAACTTCTCTTAGCAGTCTGGGAACCACCCTGGAATTTATCTCTTCTCCTTTTTGGGCCTCCCAGACTTTCCCTTACTCAAAGTTTATCTACTTCCTGGTTGAACCCTGCCCTGTTGTCCACGTTCCTTTGCCCTGGTTTTCTTAGAGTGCCCCATGGATGTAATTTGGCTGCTTCTTTTGGGGAGGGGGAGGACAAAGGGTGGAATGACATATTTGCATATTCATTTGCATATTCATTATGGTTATCTTGAAATAACCACTAGGGGGCCAATATTCAGTAGAGATTACCAGCATGATTACAGCCCCTAGCCATTGCCGCTGAACACTAAACATGGATAGTCAAGGCCGGGCCATATCTGCTACTGGTTTTGGTATCCGTGTCAGTCAGGGAAGCAGGAAGCTAACCGGGCCATGGTGATATTCAGCCTCTGCCCAGTTAGCCTCAGTGGCAAAAGTTACGATATCTTTTACTGCACTTTATTTTAGATGCCGAGGCATTACTGAACAGCGACTAAATATTGCCGCTAACCGGTTATCCCTGGGCATCACCCACTGAATGCCCATGGAACGCCCTGATGCTAACCGGCTAGCTTCGCAGCATATAGTGGTGGTATTCATGGATATTCAGAGGCACTAACCATGGCAGTGCTGTGAATATCCTGCTTAAGAACATTTACACGGTTTACAGGTCTGTAAGCCATGTAAATGCCTTTGAATGTTGGGCCCTAGATGGATAGGAAACCAGTACAGTGCATTGCAAAAGTATTCATCCCCTCTATGTCTGTCCAGTTTTGTCGCATTACAACCTGGAAATAAATGGTGTTTTGGGGATTAGCACCATGTGATATATGACATGCCTATGATTTTGAAGGTGCAAAATATCCTTTATTGTGACACAAACAATAATTAAGACAAAATAAAAACATTAATCAGGAGTGTGCATAGATATCTATCCACCCCCCCCCCCCCCAAGTCAATACGTTGTAGAGCCACCTTTTGCTGCAATTACAGCTGCAACTCTCTTGGGGTATGTCTCCATTAGCTTAGCAGATCTAGCCACTGGGAGTTTCAATGATTCCTCAAGGCAAAACTGCTCCAACTCCTTCAAGTTAGATGGGTCGCATTGGTGTACAGCAATCTTCAAGTCATGCCACAGATTCTCAATTGAATTGAGGTCTGGGCTTTGACTAGGCCATTCCAAGACAATTAAATGTTTCCCTTTAAACCAGCTTTAGCAGTATGTTTAGGGTCATTGTCCTGCTGGAAGGTGAACCTTCGTCCCAGTCTCAAATCTCTGGCACACTGAAACAGGTTTTCCTCAAGAATTATCCCATATTTATTGCCATCCATTCCTTCAGTCCTGACCAGTTCTCTTGTCCCTGCCAATAAAAAACATTCCTACAGCATGATGCTGCCACCACCATATTTCACTGTGGGAATGGTGTTCTTGGGGTGATGGGAAGTGTTAGGTTTGCGCCACACATGGCGTTTCCCATGATTGCCAAAAAGTTAAATTTTCATCTCATCTGACCAGAGAACCTTCTTTCATGTGTTTGGGGGGGTCCGCCACATGCTATTGTGCAAGCTCCAAACATGTTTTCTTAATTCTTTCTTTAAGTAATGGCTTTTTTTGGCCACTCTTCCATAAAGCCCCACTCTGTGGAGTGTATGGCTTAAAGTGGTCCTATGGACAGATACTCCCATCTCCGCTGAGGATCTTTGCAGCTCCTTCAGTGTTATCCCAGGTGTCTTTATAGCATCTCTGATTAATGTCCTCCTTGCCCGGTCTGTGAGCTTTGGTGGGTGGCCTTCTCTTGTTACGTTTGTAGTGGTGCCATATTCTTTCTATTTTATTTATTTATTTATTTGCTTATTATTTATTGAATTTTATACAAACTATCAAAACATAATCTCGAGCAGAAAAGAAATACAATGGGGAAATTTTACATCAATATGAAAAAAACCCCATAGGAAAACATCTCAGAGATCTCTTATAGTCCACATATTGGGTGGGAGAGAAAACTAATAAATGCCTAAGGCAGAAGAACCTCAAGCGTGACTAAAGAAAATCATAACAATATAAAGAAATCAAAATAGTCCCTGAGATCTCAAGGCAATCATACTAGAGAGTTCTTTAGCAGCATTACTCTGGCACAAACCTATTTGATAACTTAGCATTAATGAAGGTAGCAAGATCAGCAGGTTGAGAAAAAGCATATCTAACAGATTTATATATCACCAAACATTTGCAAGGGAGTCTTAAATAAAAAGTCCCCTCAATCTGCAACACTCCCGGTTTATGTAGGAGGAATTGTTTCCTCCTCTTTTGCGTCTCTTTGGCTATGTCAGGGAACATGGAAATGGTAAAACCACAAAAAGTTTCCAATCTCTTCTTGAAGAACATTTTAAGTAGCCATTCTTTATCCATAACCAATGCGCATGAAACTAACAATGTAGAAGAAAAATAAGTCTGACCACCGGACCCCTCTAACAACTCAGAAACATTCAAAACTTCTAAATTAGAATCCTCTCTTGAAGTTGCCAGTTCTTTTATCTCCATAAAGCGATAATAGACCTTTGTTAGAGGTGGAATTAGGTCTGGAGAAACTCTTAAGACTTCAACCAGGTATCGCTTGAACATATCAAGGGCCATAACCCCCCTAATCCTAGGAAAATTCAAGATCCTCAAGTTCATAGCTCTCACTGCATTTTCCAGGACCTCCAGCTTATACTAAAGAGCCACATTATTTTTAAGCAAAGCCAAGTTCGATTCAGAAAGTGTTACCAACTGACTTCCATGATCTTCCACTTGCAATTTAACATTTTCCAAATTACTCACAGTAGAATCAATTCGGACCGAGTTCTCCTGGATCCTGCTGGAGAGAGTCAAAGTTTGTCCGGTCACCAAATCAGAGAGTGAAACAATCGCTTCCCAAATCACTTCCAAAGTGGTTACCTGTGGTCTAGCAGGTAAAATAGATGCCGGAGTGGAAGTTACAGCAGAATAAAGCTGAGATAGCATACCTTCAGTTAAGAGATTGCTGGCCATCAAGGCTTCTGCCTGCCGCGAAGTGCCCAGAACCTCCCCCGAACTACTGGGGGATGACTGGGACAAAACACCTGCAGTATTCCCTCAATCGACAGTCTGCCTTTTCCCAAGAAACAAGGAAGGAAGCATCTGATCTGCAGGGGCCAGGCACAGAGCAGCAGGGCATTGTGGCTGCATTCTCTCATCAGGAGAAAGTGAGGTCAAAGTCTGAAGGTGGCAGCAAACTGTCCTCTATCACCGCAGCCAAGCCGGAGCAAATCTCCTGTTCCTTCACCTGAGTGATTTTAATAAAATTCTTTCTATTTTGTTAGAATGGATTTAATGGTGCTCTGTGGGATATTCAGAATTTGGGATATTTTTTTATAACACAACCCTGATCTATACTTCTTCACAACTTTGTCTCTGACCTGCTTGGAGTGCTCCTTGGTCTTCATGTTGCTTGCTTAGTGGTGTTGCAGAGTCAGGGGCCTTTCAGAACAGGTATATTTTATACAAGCATCATGTGACAGATCATGTGACACTGATTGCAAACAGGTGGATCCTAATCAACTAATTATGTAAATTCTGAAGTTAATTGGTTGGACCAGATCTTATTTAGGGGTTTCAAAGCAAAGGGGTGAATACATATGCACGCACAACTTTTCAGTTTTTACTTGTTTTTTTATATATACAAGGTATTTTATTGTCATTTCATTTCATCAGTTTGGACTATATTGTTAGGTCCATTACCTAACATCCAAATCAACCTCCGTTTTCATTCCAGGTTGTATGTAATGCAACACAACAGGACAAAAACAAAGGGGATGAATATTTTCGCAAGGCACTGTATATCAAACAGGCGAGGCATGAGCTGGCACCCCCAAAATACTCGAAGAGGAAGCAAAGGTTCTCACTCAGTGGCTTTGTCAAAAAACAAAAAGGAAAGCGATATATTCCCAGGCAATATAATTAAAATGCAGCAAAATTGTAGCTGTTTAATTATTTAGCCTGGCATTCTAAGATTAAAAAAATATTGATGCCTGTAAATATATGTTCTCCAAAAATAAAGGAGATGTAAGGTGCTCACACATCAAGGGACAAAAAGGAAACAAGAACCACAGAAGTGTTTTTAACACCAAAGTAGATTATAACTAATTTTATTTTGGCATTAGAAACTATGCTACGTTTCTCTTTTTTCTTTTTGAACATCTATTTTGCATCCAATGGAACCCTTCAATAGTAGGTACAGAGCAGAACTAGGATATTTCCCTATACAACTCAAAATACGAGAAAAAAAAGGTGATTCCAGTGTCATCTCATTAACAGCCTCTCCAGTATCAAGCAGCCTGTGAATTAACATAAACCCTACAAAAGTCACTGAAGACCTATATTGCAAATCTACAATTCTCTAAACTGGGGGCTCCACTAGGATGTTACCCTACTTTACCTTGATGTTATGAGAGTGTCATGATAGGTTGAGTTATCTCAGGTAAGTGACCAATGGGGAAGTGCAGCATAAATTTCAAGGGTCAAGGGGAAGTGCAGCATAAACTTCACTAGCTGTGGTTGGTGGACTGCTGTGTTTCTCTTGGGGGGAGACATCCCCTCAGCCAACCCTCCCCCAAGCGGAAGGGACATAATATTGGTAGGCAGTGATGGGGGGGATGAGATGATGCCCATGTATGCTTCCCCACCCCAGACCCTGCTCCCTAGGTGACCGCCTACCCACACAGTGGATGGCTTGGGACTGCTCACTACCAGCACCAACAGCATATGGTCATGTCAGCATGGCGGGGGGGGGGGAGGGTGCCCATGCTGGAGGGGGCATTGGCACCTGCCTGCAGCGGACCTAGGCCATGCCCTGTACCAGTATGTGGTGTGCAGTGCAACATAAAAGATCTGGCTGAGGAAAAGTACAGGTAGCTCCAGGGACTACTGTGTACCTGTGGCAACAGTGTGGTGCAGTACACACAGCCAGTGTACCCACCAGCAGAGAGTCACAGGTTCAAGTCCCAGCTGTGGATCCTGCAGAGCATGTCTGCATATTTTACCCTACAATGCAGATACAACAGCAAGATGTGCAAAGCCCAAAGCAACAGCAAACAGGGGTATAAACACCCACTCACACAGGCTCCACTATCCAAAGCTGCATGGAGAGTCAGACTGTTTGCCCCAGCACAGAGCTGCATTTATCACCAGACCACTACTACTACCTCCTGCAATTAATCAATGTCGGCACTGTGATCAGGACCAGTGTGGCGGGCAGGGTTGCCAACCACTCCTATTTTGCACAATGCTGCAATAGGTGTGTGTGTGTGTATGTATGTCTATCCATTGTTTTGTGGCTGCCCACACCTCACTGGGCCCACAATGTCCCACTGTTACTAGCGTTAGCCTGAATATGTGCATAATGAGGAGCAAGGTATTGTGGGTATGGCCCGGACAGGGCAGATTGGCCAGGATGCATCTTCACAGGGTGTGGGGCAATGGCTGGGACACTGTAGTGCCTGACCACTGCCTGCATGGACAGGGTGGCCACAGCATGTCATGCTGGGAGGGCACTCACTCTGACCGAGCAGTGACCATGGCATGTCTAGGTTCCCACATAGCACTCTATGTTGTCTGTTTCTAGTAGTGCTTGTGTGTTTTTAGTGCTGGAGCCTAATCACTGAGCTGTTTAATTGGTGTATATAGCTATTCTGTGAGTATGCACTATGGCCTGTCTGCAGTTAGTCTGTGCATGTTTGGAATGCCTTTTAGGGTGTTGCAGGTGCAGTTGACTGGTAAACTGTGGTATGAGTCAGTTGAGGTTTTCTAGACCCAGACCCAAACCCAGCATTACTGCTGATTTGCTACAGGTATAGCTCTGGCCCACCAACCCTGTAGGGTTGTCTAATACGAGCAGGAGGAATGTTGCTTCACCTGGGCTTAGGCACCTGTCCCTTACCTACAAAATGAGTAATTGTGGGCCCTTTGGGGAACATAGTGTATACCACTTTGACCTATAGAGCCACTACTACACAAACCTCATGCAAGTCTAGAAACCCCTCTGCCCTTATAACAGGTGCCCATTTCAGCCAGACCCTAACACTGGGTACACAATAATCTGGGTGGTGTCTGGTACAAGAGGACCACATGTGACTGTGGAACACAGATGGACACCAAATTACCTTCGGATGCACTGCAAGAACATAAGAACATAAGATATGCCATACTGGGTCAGACCAAGCCCAGTATCCTGTTTCCAACAGTGGCCAATCTAGGTCATACGCACCTAGCAGTTTCCCCAAAAGACACAGGTTCCACAATGCTTGTACTGGGTCAAGCATTGATATCCTGGGTCCCTTTTTAATAATGGTATATGGACCTTTCCTCCAGGAATTTGTCCAAACCTTTTTAAAACCCAGCTACACTAACAGCCTTTACTACATCCTCCGGTTACAAATTCCAGAGTTTGATTACACGTTGAGTGAAAAATATTTTATTTTATTAGTCTTAAATAGTTTACCCTGCAGCTTCATTGCATATCCCCTAGTCTCTCTATATTCTGATAACGTAAACAATCAATCTACGTTTACCCGTTCCACTCTGTTCATTAATTTATAGACTTCTATCATACCTCCCCTCAGCCATCTCTTTTCCAGGTTAAAGAGCCCTAACCTTTTTAGCCTTTCTTCATAGGAGTATGCTTCCATCCCATTTACCATTTCGGTGGCTCTTCTCTGAACCTTTTCTAATAATGCTATATCCTTTTAAAGATACAGCAACCAGAATTGCATATAATATTCAAGGTGCCTGTCATACACTGGTAGTGATGGGGGATGTACATCAGGACCTATCGCTAGCACCACATGTACTGCGGATCTAGTGCTGGGCACCCATCCTATCCCTCAGGGTGAACACAGAACCTGCACAATAGCATGGTCTGTAGCTACTCTGTGCCAGTATCATGCACTGTCAGTTCGTCTTTCCAAGCTGAGGTACCGGAGAGGTGCAGACCCCATTTGGTGATCAGCTGTAGATAGCTATTCAGCATGTGCATTGCATCATGGGTATGGTGGGGTTACCCTATCCTGGCACTCAGAGAAGACAGTTTGTGCGGTGACCTGCAGTCCTTCTGTACCCAGCCATTGCTGTGAGATACACCATGGAGATATAGCCTACTGCAGGGGTGGGGAACCCTGGTCCTGGAGAGCCACAGATGAGTCAGGTTTTCGGGATATCCCTAATGAATATGCATGAGACAACATTTTGGTGGTGGTGAGAATCGAGGAGGAATGTGACACATTCTATATACCCTTTCGATGTCTAGGACATCTGCACCTTGCCCACTCACAATCTTAAATAGAAACATAGAAACATAGAAACATGATGACAGAAAAAGACCACAAGGCCCATCTAGTCTGTCCTTCCATAACAACTACAACAGTCCACTTTTTACCTTTAGAGATCCTCTGTGTTGGTCCCATGCTTTTTTGAATTCAGTTACTGTCCTCATCTCTACCACCTCCACTGGGAGACTATTCCACGGATCCACTACTCTTTCCGTAAAGAAATATTTCCGCATATCACTCCTGAATCTATCTCCCTTCACCCTCATCCCATGTCCCCTCGTAGCAGAACTTGCTTTCAATTGAAAGAGGCTCTCTCCCTGAACATTTATGCCACGGAGGTATTTAAACATCTCAATCATATCACCTCTATCCCGCCTTTCCTCTAAGGTGTACATATTAAGATCCTTAAGTCTGTCCTCATATGCTTTATAATGAAGCCCATTAATCATTTTAGTAGCAACCCTCTGCACCGACTCCATCCTGTTCACATCCTTTTGAAGGTGCAGTCTCCAGAATTGCACACCATACTCCAAATGAGGTCGCACCAAAGACTTATACAGAGGCATTATCACCTCCTTTTTTCTGCTAGCCATTCCTCTCCGTATGCACCCAAGCATCCTTCTAGCTTTTGCCGTCGCCTTTTCTACCTGTTTAGCTACTTTAAGATCATCAGACACAACCACGCCTAGGTCCCGCTCTTCTTTAGTGGACAAAAGTACTTCACCTCCTATACTGTATTGCTCCCTTGGATTGCTGCAGCCCAAATGCATGACCTTACATTTTTTAACATTAAATCCCAGCTGCCAAATTCTAGACCATTCTTCAAGCTTAGCTAGATCCCTCCTCATATTATCTACACCTTCCTGGGTGTCTACTCTATTGCAGATTTTGGTATCATCCGCAAAGAGGCAAACCTTACCCGACAGCCCTTCCGCTATATCACTAACAAAGATGTTAAAAAGAATCGGACCAAGGACAGATCCCTGGGGCACACCACTGGTAACATCCTTCTCCTCAGAGTGAGCTCCATTTACTTGTACTCTTTGTCGCCTCCCACCCAACGAATTTCTAACCCAAGCAGTAACTTTAGGGTCCATCCCTAGGGTGCTCAGTTTGTTTATAAGTCGCCTGTGAGGAACAGTGTCAAAGGCTTTACTGAAATCTAAATACACCACATCTAGAGCTCTCCCTCGGTCCAACTCCCTGGTCACCCAGTCAAAGAAATCAATCAGATTTGTCTGACAAAACCTGCCTCTGGTGAATCCATGCTGCCTCGGATCCTGTAATCCGCCGGACTCCAGAAACCTCACTATTTTCTCTTTCAGCAGCGTTTCCAATAATTTACTCACCACCGAAGTTAAACTAACCGGCCTGTAGTTTTCAACCACATCCTTACTTCCGCTTTTGTGTAAAGGCACCACATGAGCCTCTCTCCAGTCCTTTGGCACCACTCCCGACTCCAACGAGGCATTGAAAAGGTCAGTCAGTGGAGCTGCTAGAACGTCCCCAAGTTCCCTCAGTATTCTAGGGTGTATCCCATCCGATCCCATCGCTTTGTCTAATTTAAGTTGAGCTAGTTTCTCACGAACACAGTCTTCTGAAAATTGTTCAAGATGTCCCTCGCTTCTGTTCTTATTTGTGAGTGTTTTCTGAGGTCCTGCTCCTGGTTCTTCATCTGTGAACACAGAACAAAAATATTTGTTAAGCAATTCCGCTTTATCCTTATCAGCTTCTACATATTCCCCCCCTGCACCCTTGAGTCTGACAATACCACTTTTGCCCTTCCTCTTCTCACTAATATATCTGAAAAATGTCTTATCCCCCCCATTTTATTGCATTGGCTATTTCCTCCTCCTTTTGAATCTTTGCCTTCTTGACTACTTTGCTAGCTTCTCTAAGTTTTTCCAAATACTGATGCCTGTCTTCCTCTCTCTGTGATCTCTTGTATTTCGTGAAGGCCTCATGACAGAGATGTAAGGCAGGGGTCTCCAAATCCAGCCCTGGAGGGCCACAAACCAGTCAGGTTGGCAGGATATCTCTAATGCATATATATCTCATGCATATTCATTAGGGATATCCCGAAAACCTGACTGGTCTGCGGCTCTCCAGGACCAGGGTTCCCCACCCCTGGCCTACTGGTTAGTACAATGCTGTTCTCGGCCGTGTTCATGGGTTCAATTTCTCATTGTTCCCTCCTTTCATGCCTGTCCTACTCAAATAGTTTGCATGCCTATAACAGTCATATTTTTGCAGATCTGTGCTGCCAGCCCATAATACCCTTGCCTCACTTGCCAACATTCCTTCATTCCATCTATCTGCATCTGTCAGCTGTGTAGAGTCCTGTCTGTCTGTGCAGGCTGCCACCCCATGTCCTGCACTGCTACCCTTTCCTGAATTGTGCTTCTTGGTGCTTGCCTCACCTGTGCCTGATCTGCATGGCACCACCACTCCTCTGTCCATCCATCATTGTAACTATCCTGCCACCTCTGCCTCCACTGGGGGACACATATTCCCATCATCTGTCACCCACTGTCTTTCCAGTACTTTACATTGCCAACACCCTGTGCTGTGGTACAGTTGCCCCCAACATGTTTGCCAACAGTACTGGCAGCCACATGGGATGCCCGCAGATATGGCAGGCAGACACACAAAGGCGAGCGGTAATAGGTGGCCACTAGTGCTTTATTTGAAATAAAAGAAACACCCCAACGTGTTTCAGCACAGCCTTCATCAGGGTGCTGAGGAAATATATGAAAGTCAAAGAAGCACTATGGAGTGCACAGCAACAGATATTACCTTGTAAAAGCTTTAGTAAACAGCAAACTCAATTGCTGAAATGGCAGGTCCAGCAGCTCCCAGCTCTCCCTCCTTCACTCACCTGTTCATTGCCTTTCCTCGGTGCTCTATCTAGTGTTAGGGCTACATCTGTTACTATGCCTCACAGGTCATGCATGTCATCCTGAAGCACCTTGCAGCCCTCAGGGCACACTAGCCTAGGCCACCATAACCTTGTTAGGCCACCTTAACCTATGGTTCCATAACCCAGGGTGCCTTCTAAGGTGCCTTGTCCAGGGGTGCCTAATTTTATTTATTTATTTATTTACAGTTTCTTTTATACCGCGCTATTTGACATCAGTGCGGTTTACAATGAACAGAAACTACACGTCACAAAAATTGATCAGTGCTTACAATGAACAGGACAATGAACTGGGTATACATTAAACAGGTTTCATAAACAGAGAACATAATAAAACTATGTACAAAAAGCAACTATGTACAAAGCAGCTAAATGCAGCTAATGTTTCTTAATGAGAGGGTGCCTTACAAAGTGCCTTATGAGGCAGCTTACAAGGCACCTTATAAGGCACATTACAAGGCATCTTATCAGGCACCTTATAAAGCACCTAACAAGGCACCTAACAGGGCACCTTATATGGCACCTTACAAGGCACCTTGTAATGTGTCTTGTAAGTAAGGTGCCTTATAAGGCACCTTGTAAGCGCCTTGTAATGCACATTAGCTAACATGGCTTGCCGTAACGATGCAATGCCCACGCCTTTATATGGGCATCCGTAATTCTACCGGGGAACTTAACACGGGTAACATTACCGGAGTTTAGTAAACATACCCCTTAGTCTTTCTTTATCCATACACTCATTAAGAGGCATGTTTACTAAAAGTTAGTGTATGGTAACATTATGCAAATGAGGCCCTGCACCAAGTATCTGCACATGGCCCTGCACCCCCTTTGGACTGCCCCTGCCAAGGCCACAAGGAGTGCTAGCAGGAACTGAATGGTTTCTGGGTTCCCAAGCCAGTGCTCTAACCATTGGGCTACTCCTCCACTCCATATATGAGGTGTGACAAAAAAGAAATGAGACTGTGGCAACCGCGCCCATGACTCAATGCCAATTGGCTAACTGCTTATGTCACTGTGTTGTGCAACATCTTGCCACTATTCTGCTATAATATTTTTCATTTCTCTCACTTTGTTTTTCTTTTTCATTTTTTTTTTGTAGCACACTGTTCCATCGCTTTGTCATGCAACTGGAGGTGGCAGAAATATGGAGCAAAGAATCAACTTGAAATTTCTGGTTAAATTGGAGAAGGGCCCAACTGAGTGTTTCCAACTTCTCCAAAAGGCTTATGGAGAAGATGCAATGTCAAGGCCGTGAGTCTTCGAGTGGCACAAATGCTTCAAGACTAGCCACGAGGAGGTGGAGGATGACCCCCAAGTCAGGACAGCTTTCCACAGCAAAGATGGCTGAGAACATTGACAGAGTGAACCAGCGGGTGCGGAGTGATCGCAGATTGATGGTGCAGATGATAGCTGAGGAGCTCAGCCTGAACAGGAAGTCAGTGTGGACCATCTTGGTGCAAGAAGTGGGGATGCGGAAGGTGTGTGCCAAGATGGTGCCCAAACTTTTATCGGATGACCAGAAGGAGCTCCGGGTCAATGTTTGCTGAGACTTGCTAGAGGAGATCGGAGAAGTTCCAGAGTTCATTGGCCGAGTCATCACAGGATACAAGACTTGGGTCTTCCAGTACAACCCTGAAAGCAAGAGACAGAGCCTGCAGTGAAAGACTCGACTATCATCCAGACCCAAGAAGGCGCGTATGTCCAAATCAAGGATCAAGGTCATGCTGATTGCATTTTTTGACCAGAAGGGAATTGTCCATCATGAGTTTGTGCCTGAGGGTTAGAAAGTCAACCAGCACTTCTACCAGCAGGTCCTCAATCACCTCCATGACTGGGTTCGGCGCAGCAGGCAGGCTCTATGGAGAGACAAGTCGTGGCTGCTCCACCACGACAATGCACCCGCACACACCGCGCTCAGTGTGAGGCAGTTCTTGGCCAACAAACAGATCACAGCTCTCGACCACCCTCCTTATTCCCCAGATCTCACACCATGTGACTTCTGACTCTTCCCCAGGCTGAAGACTGTGCTCAAAGAAACTAATTTCACCTTTGTAGAAGATATCAAGGTCACTGTGAAGAGGGAGCTGAGAGACCTCAGGGAGGAGGACTTTACCAAGTGCTTCCATACGTGGCAGAAGTGAATGCAGAAGTGCATTAACTCTGGGGGAGATTACTTTGAAGGGGACAATGCATAATTTCTCTGTAGATTTTGTAATAAAACATTTATGGAACAGTCTCGTTTCTTTTTTGTCACACCTTATAGATTATTGAAACAGCATCCTACAGGGCCTACCAAAGAAAACAATACACTAATTACAACTTGCCCAAAACCTAGCATATAGCCACCCATTTTGAAGGGGTTGTGGCAATACTTCCCTACATGTCACACACTGACTCCATAAGAAAGATTTTGTTCAAACATTGGCATGTTTTACAACTGCACCCATGTTTTCAGGGGCGATTGCGGATAGCGCATTCTAGGGGCTCCAATCTTCATGATTTTGTGGGAGCTACATCTTCCCCTCTGGATAGACATATATCGGTAACATCTTTGGAGGTGGGTCACTTTATATGTGCTTCCTGCAAACTTTGCTCTCAAGCTATAACGGGCAAAAAAATGGCTGGTGCCTAATTCCACTATCGTCCACAGGGCTCATTGGCACACCACTTGTTCAACGTCTTTTGTGGTGTATGTGCTGGTTTGTCCTTGTGGTCTATTATATATTGGACAGAGAATCTGTCCGGTGAGTGTTCGGCTAAGTGAACATGACTCTCGACTTAGGAATTCCGTACTTACAGCCCCGCTGGTGCAGCACTGTTTGGATTTTAGCCATACTTTTGCGGAGTTCACTTGGAGAATACTGGACATGATTCCTGTGCATCCTCGGGGTGGTGATCGTGAACAGTCACTCCAAAGGCTTGAACAAAAATGGATTTTTCTTTGGGACACTAGTGAACCATCGGGTCTCAATAAAGAACTGGACTGGACTAGTATCCTTTGACTTTCTTTTGGGACTATTTTTACTTCACAGCTATTGGTTCCTGCAGTTATTTAATCCTTGGGACTTGCTGTTCGGCTTGGATCACTAATGAGCATGCGTCGGCATCTCGGAGAGGTGGAGAGGCTGAGTTACATATTTCTTGGCAGTTCGTTCAAGGGTTGATACAGGGCGTGGAAATAGTATATTCGCCCGAAACGCAGTGCTGTGTACTTTAATAACTGCTGCTGCTGTTGACCATTTGATGACAAGTGGGAATGGACGTTTCGTGGTCGCTGACTGCTCTCCTGTGAAGATGTATTAAAGACGGGGAGATAACGGTTCAGATAAGTACCACTTTTTGCATATATCAACAAATTCTCTTAAATTTTTGATTTTGGTGTAGGTGACATCTTACTGTGGTGTTTGTACCTTGTTAGCGTCTCCGTGGAGGGTCTATTGAGTGGTTGAAATAAAACCGAGTAAAATGGAAGTCACAACTTCGAGAGGCTAGGTTGATCCTCAGGGCTGATCTTCCAACAAAAAATACACTTACATGTTAGCTCATACAATTTTTACTCTATTTTGATTAGGGTCTATCTGGGTAGAGTAGGGTTATTTTGTTATTTGTTGCAAAACCTAGCAGCATGCATCCTACATAAGGCACAATGCATGGACCTCATCACCCCAATTCTCTATGACCTCCATTGGTTTCCAGTTGCCTCAAGAATAAAATACAAATATTTAATGATAATAGTCAAACACCACAATAAAATAGCAATAACTCCTCTATCCTCCCTCCTCAGCACTCCAGAAAATTCCAGACTATGAAGGCAATGCTCTCAAAATACTTACACGATACCCAACCATGTCCGCAACACCACCAAATATGCTAGCTCAAGTGCTTTTCATACATTGCACCAGTGCTCTTCCTGATAATTCTGAGAGCACTGAAGGCCTCCTACAATTCCGCAAAGAACTAAAGATACATCTGTTTACTGAGTGACTATGGCAATTCTCAGGATATGCTCCAAGACCAACATAACTAAAAAAAAAACCAACAGCATACTATTCCTGCGCTTTGTACATGTGAGCACATAAACAATGATTGATCGGAACCCATTCGTACTGCAAGATTGTGTACATTTACTATGACGTTTTATCCATATATATAATTACCATGACTTTGTATCCTATTGCAACACTGTATATAGTTACTCTAACATTGTATCCAGTTAGTTGTAAAGTTTATTTTAGAGTTCAATGTAAACCATCCTTGATCTCTGGAAGAGGTGATATATAAGAGCATGTTAAATAAATAAAATAAATAAAAAGGCAGAACTCTATCTATGGCACCCACACCTACACCAGAAGGGAGCAAGGGCATCTGCTTGGGACAGATGTCTTTGGCACATAGCTCCTCATATCATCCAGACTGAGCAATTGGCATCAGAGCAGCAGCACAGAAGAAGAGAGTAGAGCGTTGTTGTTGTCGGTGCAAAACCTGCCATCCCACACTGTCTCAGAAGGATAGTAACTCTGCTGTGTTAAGAGGAGAGAGGTTTCAAGAACTGTGCCAATAACTCAGCCTTCCAGCCCATTAGAGCCAGGAGCACTGTAGAGCAGTTTCAGGGACCTGCATCTACAGAAGCTACCAGCTCTCAAGTAGAGAGGAACCCAAGCACTCATCGTAAAACAGTGACACCATATCCAGGAGTGAGTCCAGCAGAGTATCAGAGCAATGCATCTGCATCACCACCAGTTTCAGATACACTAGGAAAGAATACAAGACAAAGGAGAGAGGTGTTCCCAGACTGCAAGTGTAGGCAGTATCAGAGGCTTGGTGAGGCTAAGCCTCCGCAGCTCCAAATCCAAGCGTGCACAATATAACTCACAGTGCCAGGCAGGCTGAGACAAAATAGCACTGAGTCAGCCTGCCTTGCCTGATAACTGAGCCAAATGAATACCAGTGGGGTGCTCGTTCCCAATCCCCAGCCTCCTCAGCCCAGCCCCTGCAACTCTCCACAAGCCCCATCTGTGCCCAGTGCAGTCAGCCGGCTGCAATAATTATCACATGAGACAAACATTCACAGCAATGTCAGGAGCAGTGGCACAGCCAATCAGTGCTGCAGGAGAGTATGGGTCTGGCATCTAGGCAGGGCAACCAGTCAGAGGGAGGGTTTCTTAAAGGCATCAAGGCCTTAGTTCCTTTAAGAATCCTACTCCCCTGGCCAGTCACCAGGCCTAAATGTCAAACCCAAATGCAGTTGTGGCAATGATTGGTTGCGCTGCTGCTCTTGGTCCTGGCATGCTCTGTTCTTCATGGCATTGCATGACAATGATGATAATAATCATGGTTGCTGCAGTTTCTGGCAGAGTTTGAGCTCAGAAAGGAGAGTTCATGGGAGTTAAGCATAGCCTCAAATCAGGCAAGAAACTAGCATGGAGGAGAGGCGAGCACACTTCTGAACTCAAATGACTGCACAGGTCAGAAAATGGAACCCAGCGGTGCTGACCGGAAAGACCAGCATTCAAATCCCACTGATACTTGTGGCCTTGGGTGAGGCGTTTAAGCCTCCATTGCCTCAGGTACAAACTTAGATTGTGAGCCCATGAGCTAAATACTAACAAATAAACTAACTTAGAGGTACAAAGAGCAAGGGCTGACATGCCAAGGGGCAGTGAAACAACCTGGAGTTTAGGACAAAAAGGGAACCTGCTCAAAGTGACAGAGAGAAGCTCAGTGGTGGAGCCAGGAATAAGAATGCAGGAGCTTGGCAGTTCCAGTCTTCTTCACCCCGACCGTAGGAGCTCCTGGAGTTAGACAGGCAGCACTGGCTGGCAGGCAGCATAGCTCCTGAACAGCTGATGACATATTTGGGAGAAGAGAACACATGGGCACAAAACTCATAAAAGGAAATCTATTGGGAAAAGAATATTCCCATATTTCTAACATTACCACTTCTGAAATTCCAGATTATTTTAAGAAGTTTGTCTTTGTAAATGTGAATTTTGTTTTCTATGCTGTATTATAAAAGTGGGAACATTTTCATCTAAAACTCCATTCAAATATTTTTTGGTAATATCTTGAGGTTTGTACATTTAAAATTTATTTTAAAAGTGCTTGCACTTTTCCTAAGGTCTTTCCACTACTAGACCCTTTCCTAGCCCCTCCCTACTTTATTCTCTGCAAACATCTGAGCCGCTAACTGCCTGTAGGTAGAGTAACAGCTGAAGATAAAGAGTAACCGAAGGGAGAATGGTAATATGCCTAACTGACAGGAGAAAGAAGGAATCGACTGTAAATAATTTAGAGGAACATAATCTGTGCTACCAAAGGATACAGAACATTAGACTGTTATTGTTTGACTTGAACATTTTGTTTTTTAGTAAAGAGAATTGGAGCACCCAAATTTGAGTTGAGAACCACTTTAATTTAAGCACCAAGAGCCTTGAAGGGATTCCCTTCCCCCTGCAGAGAACCTGTTGCTTGGTGATAAGAGTGTGTGCTAGATGAAAAAAAGGAGAGAGCCCAGATAAAACTGTTTCATGACCTAGTGCCTGCAGGACCTGCCTACCACTCCAGGGCAAAGGGGGGTATGGGAGGTACCAAACATTAGTAAATATAATCCTAAATCTGCTGAACAAACATTGACCATCTAGATTTAGGAGAATATTCAGCTCAATTAAGTTCAGTTGAATGTTCACTTAAAGATAACTGGGAAAAATGTAACTTATTTTAGCTACTTGGCAGGTTTTTGAATATTTAGCTAACAGTGAATCAAGTCCTATGTCCACTAATAGTCCAGAAACTGATCACAAGAGTAATATTTAGACTAGTTTTTTTTAAAGGTGTACATACAATCTATGTTTCATTCCATTTCATTGGGATTTTTCCAAATATTATTTCATTCTGTTTTTTTAAGCTTTGCTTTTTTTTAAAGCTTTGCTTTTAGTATGTTATTTGCAAATAAGTACTAAATATGAAGTAAACAAAAACACTCACAAATTTTGTTGGGTATTTTTGGGTTCATTTTGATATTAAACAAAACAATTGCACATCCTTCATTGACAGCTTGACACTAATGGCAGTACTGCAAGACTACTGCTAGAGGTCACAGCTGTTAGCTTGAATCAGGGCACCATATATAGAAGAATGACCCCTGGTGATAGTACCACGAGACTACTGTGAGAGGTCATAACTACTATTTTTGGACCCTGCAGCTCCTGGGAAAGAGCAAAGGAGGACTGTTTTTGTCTAAACACTAGACACCAGCAAATCCCCTGGATGAGTCCCAAGTGGGGATTGGGGATGGAGGGTGGGGAGTCTTCTTCAGTGTAGGATTTTTCTTGCTCTAGGTGTGTGTTGCTGTCCATGATAGAGGGTGCAGATCCAGGGGGACATGAAGAGGAGTCAGGATTGGGGTAGGGATCAAATAACCAGGTGATCTTGGGGGGGGGGGGGGGGGAGGGAAAGCAGGAGGCTTTTGTGCTGGTGTGGGGGTTGGGATGCAACTACTGCATGATGTGCTATTTAGACATGTGCATAGTTCACTTCTATGTCCTCTAGCTTGGCCCCACCCACTACAAATGAGCTCAAGGGAACATTTCACAAGCTGTGGACATGCAAAGTGTGTGGATGTGATCAGGCCGGCACCAGAATTGGTTCAAAGTGTTGGTGCCCTAGGCAAACCTTAAGCATTTCATCCCCCTGTCTATTAAAATCTATTGTTTAGCTTTGAATGCCCTGATCTTTGCCACCTCTCCACCCAGAAGTTGCCATCCTAGGTGACCTCCTATTTTGCCTAATGGTTGGACCGGCCCTGCATGGGATGTCACAGCATTATGCTCCTTCACAGAGTAGGTCTTACTATATCCACTGCTTAGCATTTCTCTGCATGAGTAGGCATAGGCAGCGTTGGTGCCACAGGAGGCATGGCCAGCAGTGAGAGTGCCATCCTTAGTCACACACTGTGCAAATCTAGGCAAAATAGGATATCTTGGGTAGAATAAGCATTTGTTACTTTAGTCATTATGACTAAAGGTATGGCTTACACATAGTAAAGGAGCACATTTGATTTCCTACCTGCAGGCAAAGTTATAGGCTATGATCTAGGTAAAGACAGCAGCACTGAGGGTGGGAGTCAAAATCTTGAATAAGGACATCGTTCACAGACTGAGGCAACCAGAGCAGAGGGCGGATCATACTTTAGATGGAAGACCAGGAGGCCAGCTAAGAGAGGTCTCAGGATGAGAAAGTGGAAAGGCAGGCTGGTATCCCAGGTGAAAAGCCAAGGATGAGGGACACGTGACAGCCCTAAAACTTCCTGTACCATCTTCTTTCAACAGGAGCAGGTCTGGTCCTTCAACTAGGATAGCAGAAGTCAGAGGGCAGCACTGAATCTGTCTCTCTCCCCTTTCATTCCCTTTGTCACTACTGCTGTCCTTCCTCAATTGTTGTCTAGAGCCATGACTGCAAGTACATTCAGTGTAGCGGCAGCTCTCCTTCCACTCACATACACATGCTCTTGGTCAACTTTGATGGGATGTAATGGGATGGAGTCGGCCTAGAGCATGCAGCAGTTGAAGAAGGCTAAATCAGGCAGCTGCATCAGGCAGCAAGGGTAAGGGAAGGGGAGAGAGGAGAGATTCAGGACTACCAGAGGGGGCTCAGGGAAGGTAAGAGTGGATGCTGGACTACTTGGGGGAGGGGGGATCAGGGAAGGCATGGAGGAATGCTGTACATCTGGGGGTAGGTCAGAGAAGGCAATGGGGGATACTGAACACCTGGAAAAGCAAAGAGAAGTGATCTAGTTAAGGGGAGATGCTGAGTGTGGGACACATGACTGAAAGTCCACTTAGGGCATAAGATAGCCTTGGGCTAGCTCTGCCCAGGAGCAGTGGAAAGTGAGGAACCTCACACCAGTCAGAGAGGCCAGCAGTTGTTGAGGTATGGATAGTGGCTGCTGCAACAGAACCAGAAGCTCCTGACTCAGTATGTGCAGAAAATAGAACTGCAAATTCAGTGAGGATGGAGGAAGAGCAGCTGGTGGTGGTTGAGAGACAAATAGAGGTGTGTGAGTCCATGCTAGATGAAGTGTGGCCCTACAGAAGGATCTGTATTACTGCAGACAACAACACACCATGATCTTCAAGCTGTACAGCCATCTGCCCCAGCACCATCTGCATACTCAACCTCCCAGACATGTGCCATGCTTAAGATGAAGCAACCCACATACTCCACCTCTAGACCCCTTAAACTTTTCATCAGCCTAGTTTCTTAGACAAACACCCTCCTTGCGAATTTTGGGATCTGTGATCCATGGAAGGGAAAACCTCCCATATTTTCTTAATTCCATGGAGCTAGACATCACATAGAACATAAGAACATAAGAACATAAGAAATGCCATACTGGGTCAGACCAGGGTCCATCAAGCCCAGTATCCTGTTTCCTTCCAATAGTGGTCAATCCAGGTCACAAGTATCTGACAGGTTCCCAAAAAAGTACATAGGTTCCACAATGCTTGTCCCAGGGTAAGCAGTGGATTTCCTGGGCTCTCTTTAATAATTGTTTATGGAACTTTCCTCTAGGAATTTGTCCAAATGTACACTAACAGCTTTTACTCTTCTGGTAACAAATTCCAGAGTTTGATTACACGTTGAGTGAAAAAAGTTTCATTGTGTATCCTCTAATCTTTCTACTTTTTGAAGGAGTAAACAACTGGACTACATTTACCCATTCTACTCCATTCATTAATTTATAGACCTCTATCATATCTCTCCTCAGCCGTCTCTTTTCCAAGTTGAAAAGCCCTAACCTTTTAAACCTTTCCTCATAGAGGTATCCTTTTGGTTGCTCTTCTCTGTACCTCTTATAATTCTGTTATATCCATTTTAAGATATTGCAACCAGAATTGCACACAATATTCAAGGTGCGGTTGCATCATGGAATGATACAGATGCATTATAATATCCTTTGTTTAATTCTCCATTCCTTTCCTTATGATTTGTAGTATTCTATTTGCTTTCTTGGCCACCACTGCACACTGGGTGCAGAGTTTCAACATATTATCCACAATGATGCCTAAATTCTTTACCTGGATGGTGGTTCCTAATGTGGACCCTTGCACTGTGTAACCATAGTTTGGGTTGTTCTTTCCTAGGTTCATAACTTTGCAATTGTCCACATTAAATTTCTTCTGCCATTTGGATGTCCAGTCTCCCAATTTTTCAAGGTTCTCTTGCAATTTTTCACAATCCTCTTGTGTTTTAAGAACTTTGAATAAGTTTGTGTCATCTGAAAATTTGATCGCCTCATTCGTTATTCCCAGTCCAGGTCATTAATAAATATGTTAAAAAATAGGGGGGGGGAGGGGGGCTTGCACAGATATCTGGGGTACTCAACAATTCACCTTTCTCCATTGAGAAAATTGGCCATTTAGCCTTACTCTCTGCTTTGTATCTTTTAACCAGTTCCTGATCCACAATTTACACTGCCTCCTATCTCTTGACTTTTTAATTTTTCTAAGGGGTATGTTTACTAAACCGTCCTAACGTGCGCCTGGCGATAGTGTGCAGGCTGCCATAAAAGGAGTGGGCGTTGCAGTCTTAAAGTAGCAAAATGGGATTATCGCGCGATAACGCGCGCTGCTGCGCACATTATCGGGCAAAGCGTCACTAAGCGTGTTAACGCGTGGTACTCCTAAGTAGGCGCTCAGATAAACAGACACAGTAACAGAGGTGTAGCACAATGGTTAATACAAGGACTGATGATACAGGAGTCATGAGTTTGATCCCCCAGTGTGTCTAATGCATAAGGCTGGCTGAGGCATCAGCTTTGACATGTAAGTGTTGTTTCATGAGGCATTTTATTTGTATTTTAATTATTGCTGCCAGCAAACACACCCTCACATGCCGTAACCTAAGGTGCCACATAAGGCACCCTATAAGGTACTCCATAGGGCACATTATAAAGTGCACTGTCTGCCACGGCACCCTATACTGTCCCCTATAGGGCACCCTATAAGGCGCTCCATAGGACACCTTATATGGACTGTAACCATAAGGTGCCTCAGAAGGTGCTTTATAGGGTGCCCTATAGGGCGCCCTATAAAGCGCCTTCTGAGGCACCTTATGGTTACAGTACTCTGAGGGTGTTTCTGCTGGCAGCACTAATGTACAGTAAAAATAGACAATGCTTTGGACAGCCCTCTCAAACAACCCCACTGTGGGCTTGAACTGATGATCTCGGGCTCCACAGGCAGTGAAGTAACCAGTGGGCTACAGCTCTAGAAATGCAAACAAACATTGTGCGGATACTGTGCTCACCCTGAGGGTTAGGTGGGGCGCCCAGCACCAGGTCCACAGCACCTTCCATGGCAGAAATAGGCTATGCTGCAGGTCACCAGCAGTACTAATGTGTGAGTAGGTAGTTCCTGCAGACACACCTTGGATACATCTGTATTTCTCAGTCAGGTTTAGCCCTTATGGACCCATAGGCAGATTATGTACCACCACTCAACCCACCCTCTGGGGCAGAGGGTGGGAAACAGTGTCTCCCACCAACAGATCCACATTCTACCTCCCTGCAGTGGAGCAGACCATCAACCCTAGTCCTGCTGTGGAACAGACACCCTACAGGGCAGTCAATGCAGCTCTGTACACATCCATAAAACAATAGCAGACAGACACTAGGCCTGGAAACGCTCAGCTGCACCACACCACTATCTGATATTCTCCTGCAGCAAGCCTCCAGCCAATGCATCCTGCAAGGTGTTCCAGCAAGACACATACTAGCTGCCAACAGTCTGCTAGCTAGTCCATAGTGCATGTCTCTGGAGAAGATGCATACACACTACACAGATAAATCAGTGATTGGGCCCCAAAAAGAAACACAAAAACATCACATGAGATAAATACTATATAGCACTATGGGGGAACCTAGCCATGCCGTGGTCACTGCTCAGTCAGGGTGAGAGTGATCTCCCAGCAGGACATGCTGTGGCCACCCTGTCTGTGCAGGAGGTGGCCGGGAACTACAATGTCCCAGCCATTGCCCTATGCCCTGTGCAGATGCATCCTGGCCAGGCCACCCTGTCCGGGCTATACCCATGGTACCATGCTCCTCATTATGCACATTGGCAGGCCAATACTGGCAAAAAAAAAAAAAAAGAAAGGTTGCCATGATGCAGCTCAATCAGAAAATTGTACTTAACTTCGGAATTGCTATCTGCCAGTAATCATAGCAACCTTTTGATAGCTGTCTACCATATTCCCAGGTTTAGGATGGCATTGCTAAGGTATGCAAGTGCTAGTATTGGGAGATGCACGCAGGGCCCAATGTCCTGCCTCTCTAGGAGGCATTGGATAATGGAGCTCGTGGGTGCGGGTGTGTCTGCCCTTGTTGGCTGCTGCTTTACGGCAGAGGTTCCCAACTCCAGTCCTGGTGTGCCAAACACTGTTCAGGATTTCATGCTGTCCCTCATGAATATGCATGAGGTACATCTGCATACCATGGAGGCGGCGCATAGAAATGCAGCACAGGCATCTTTATTAGAGGCAGCATGTAACCTGAATGGTGTTTGGCCCTCCAGGAGTGCATTTGGGAGACTCTGCTCTAGGTAATGCACATTTTTATGGTGTCTGTGCTCTGTAGGGGAAAATGTAGGTGTTTTGGGCATGTTTACATCATCTGCAATAAAGGCTCTGTCTGTATTAGCATGTTTTAGTAGTGGGTAAAATATGGGGACTGGGTTGGCAGGAACCACAGCTGGTACTTGAACCTGTGACTTTCTGTTTCTGAACACCCTGGCTGTGTGCACTGCACCACTGTGTTGCCACAGAGGCAGTGCATTCCCTGGTGATGCCATGACTGTTTTGTCAGACAGGGCCTGTCTGTTGCAGTGCATGGCACCCACCTACACAGGGCTAGGCCACGGTCTGCTCTGGGCAGCTGCCACTGCCCCCTCCACCAACAGTATCCCTTTGCCAACATGCTGACATGCCCTTCTGCTGGTGGTGCTGGTGGAGCGCAGTCTCAGTCATACAGTGTGCGGGTAGGCGGCTGCCTATGGTGCTGGTTCTGGGGTAGGGGGTGCCTGCATAGCTGTCCACGCTTCCCCCCAGCACCGCATGCCAATGTTCCGTGCTCTTGGAGGTACCTGCTGAGTACTATCCCCTGTGACACTGTGGGAAGCACACTCATGCCCATGTTGGGTCCTCAGAAGTTGCTGTCTGGCTGCTCTACTGTTTCAGCATTCCTATGGGCCAGCTAGGCATCACCCTAGTCCGCACTGTGGGCCAGCTGCACCGCAGCATGTGCCGCCTGCAGCCCTCTGTGTCCCCTTTTCCAGCATCTGTCCATTTGCCCATTCCAACATTCCCGCCCTGCTGATGTGGAACATGTGCATGCCATAGGAAACCTGGCCAATGGAGTCGGAAACCCTGCTCAGCGCAATTACACTGTGGGCTCATTCACCTTGTATGCGGACGGAGCATAGACCTTTCCAAAATTCATATCTTTTTTTTTGGAACTTTCTTGGGAGTGTTTTTTGCTGTTTTCCATTGATATCACTATTGGCCAGCTTGGTTATTTTATTTTTACATTTTCTTCTGTACATTTTCAAGGTTTATTTGCCCTTTTGTTCCGTGCACATGTATCACACTTATCACTTTTTTGTAGGCTTCCCTGGTTTTGCTGTACATTGCTGACGGAAATAGTTTCTTTTCCCTTTAAATCTGCTCTAACGCCAGGGTTTCACTGGCGTTAGTTTTGAGCCTCGGATTTCACAGCTTTAGTGTGCAGGGAGCCTCTCCACCCATTGACCCCTTTTCTCCGACACTGGGGAGTCTTCCTCCACCCTCCGGGAGCCTTTCCCCGCCTTCAGCGCTCATTTGCGCCACAGCGCGCGTTATCGCGCGATAAGGTACCTGTGCGCCTTGTAAAGCGCCATTATCGCACGATAAGGTACCTTATCACGCGATAACGTTACAGAGCGCACGTTAAGACGGTTTAGTAAACATACCCCTAAGAGTCTCTCATAAAGGACCTTGTCAAAGGCTTTCTAAAAGCCACACTATATCAACTGGCTCACCTATCTACCTGTTTATTCACACCTTCAAGAAAATATAACAGATTAGTAAGACAAGATCTTCCTTGGCTAAATCCATGTTGGCTTTCTCCCATTGAGCCATGTCTATCTATTCTTTATAATGGTTTCTACCATTTTGCCCGGTGCTGACATCAGGCTCACTGGTATGTAGTTTCCCGGATCAACCCTAAAACTCTTTCTAAAAATTGGCATTATATTGGCCATTCTTCAATCTTCAGGTCCTACATATGATTTTCATGATAGTTCACAGATTTGGAATAGTAGGTCTGCAATCTCATATTTAAGTTCTTTCAGTACCCTCAGATGAATATCATCTGGTCCAGGTGATTTGCAACTCTTTAGTTTATCAAATAGTTGTAACACATCTTCCTGGTTTACTACTACTGAACATTTATATAGTGCTACAAGATGTATGTAGCACTGCACAGACATGTAAGAGACAGTCCCTAACCATCAGAGCTTACAATCTAGTCAAGACAGACAACACAGTATGTGTAGACAGGGATATATCTAGGGGGAATGGTAAGGAAACACAAAGAAAATCAGGTACGTCAAGATCCGAAAGTGGCAGTGAAGAGGTGAGTTTTCAGCCTGGATTTGAAAAGGGCCAGAGAAGGCACCTGACATACAGAATCAGGTAGTTTGTTCCAGGCATAAGGAACAGCAAAGTGAAAGGAGCGAATTCTGGAGTTTGCAATAGAAGAGAAGGACACATAGAAGCAATTTGCCAGAAGAGCGGAGTTTCTGGGGAGGGGTGTAGGGAGGTATAAGAGAGGAAAGGTAGCAAGGAGCTGCAGAGTGAATGCACTTATAGGTCAGCAGAAGTTTGAATTGGATGTGGAAATGGATAGGAAGCCAGTGAAGTGACTTGAGAAGAGGGGT
Source organism: Ichthyophis bannanicus (assembly GCA_033557465.1). Classification (NCBI taxonomy): domain Eukaryota; kingdom Metazoa; phylum Chordata; class Amphibia; order Gymnophiona; family Ichthyophiidae; genus Ichthyophis; species Ichthyophis bannanicus. The sequence goes on from CM066032.1 coordinate 496,749,861, forward strand.
AATATGAGCATGATGAGGCTGGCGAAAGATTAACCACGCAGTTGAGTGTTGAACAGATTGAAAGGGAGAGAGATGATTCAGTGGGAGACCAGCAAGGAGTAAGTTACAATAGTCAAGATGGGACTACTTTCTGAACACACTACCAAGTATCTTAGTAGTGTGTTCAAAAAGGAATGGGCAGATTTTGTTGATGTTATAGAGAAAGAAATGGCAGTCTTAGCTATCAGATAGATGTGTGTAGAGAAGGAGAGAGAGGAATCAAAGACGACCCCCAAGGTTGCTAGCCACGGAAACAGGGAGGAGTAGAGAGTTATCCACAGAGAATGAGAAAGGAGGAAGAGGAGAGGAGGTTTTAGGGGGAAAAATAAGAAGTTCAGTTTTGGCCATGTTCAATTTTGTGTGGCGGTGAGACATCCAAGCAGCAATGTCAGAAAGGCAGGCAGAGATCTGGGTCTGGATTGCCGGAGAGATTTCAGGTACAGAGAGGTAGATCTGGGAGTCATCAGCATAAAGATGGTACTGAAAGCCATGGGAAGAGATGAGTGCAGCAAGGGACTGGGTATAAAGAGAGAAAAAGAGTGGACCCAAGACAGATCCTTGAGGTACACCAACTGAGAGTGGGATAGCAGCAGAGGAGGATCCACCAGAACAAACACTGAAAGAGCGATGGGAGAGATGAGAGGAGAACCAGGATAGTACAGAGCCCTTAAAATCAAGTGAGAACAGGGTATCAAGGAGGTTTGTGATCAACAGTGTCAAAAGCAGCAGAGAGGTCAAGAAGAATAAGGACTGAGTAAAGACCCTTGGATTTTGCCAGGAACAAATCACTGGAGACTTTGGCAAGAGCCATTTCAGTAGAATGTAAAGGACGAAAGCCAGATTATAAAGGATTCAGGAGGGCTTGAGAGGAGAGAAAGTCAAGGTGATGGGGGTGAACCACATGTTCAAGTAGTTTAGAAATGAAGGGGAGACAGGAGATGGGTCGATGGTTAGAAGAACAGGTAGGATCAAGTGAGGGTTTCTTGAGGAGAGGTGTAACTACAGCATGCTTGAAGACTGCAGGGACAGTTTCAGTGGAAAGCGATAAATTGAGAATATGAGAGATGTAAGGGACAACAGTGGAGGAGATGGGGCTTAGGAGACAGGTGGGGATAGCATCAGAGGAGCAGGTAGTGAGTTTGGAGGAGGAAAGAAGGTGTGCAGCTTCCTCCTCAGAGATCATAGAAAAGGAAGAAAGGGTAGCAGAGTTAGAGGGGGGAGTGAAGAGGGAGAGGAAGGGAAGGAGGGAAGTGGCTGACTTTGTGGGGAGTTGGGGACTGTTGTAGTTGTTCACATGGAAGGACAGATTAGATAGGCCATGTGGTCTTTTTCTGTCATCATTTTTCTATGTTTCTATGTTTTTAGGTACGACATCCTGCCAGCCTACCTCCCACCACTACCTTCGCCTTGGATAACCACAATGATGATTTTCCAACATCAGAGGCCCTCTGCACGCAACCAAAGATCATATCGCAGCTACAAAGCATGCACCTCCCTAAAATTGCTCACCACAACCCTGCCGTGGCATCTTCTGTCAAATGTGCACTAATTAATGCAAAATCAATTAGAAACAAGTCAAATATCATCCTTGACTACATACGACCCCACAATATTGACATCATGTGCATCACGGAAACCTGGCTAACGGACACAGATCAAGTCATCTTGAACCAGATTACCTCACCTGACTATACTGCTTACAACTGCCCTAGGACACACAAGCTTGGAGGAGATGTGCTGATACTCCCAAGAAGCCAATTCAGGTTCAAAACCACTTCATCGGTTGACTCGGCTAAAAACACCATGATTATCATATCCAACAAATACCTGACCCTATGCCTCACCTATAGACAACCAAACACCAAAAACAAGGAGCTCTCAACCATACTGGAGTCCGTTAGTTCAAATGGATCACTGCATAAACCCCTCATCACACTAGGAGACTACAACCTATGTTCCCTACCTAACAAAGCAATGTCAGCCCTCAACTACACCCAAATAGTGAATGCACCCACCCACTAACATGGAACAACTCCAGATCTAATCTTCATCCCTAATCAACTTATGGGACACATCACTGCACCTGCATCAACGATCACCCTGATGCCCTGGTCTGATCACAATACAATAGTATTCTCAATTCTCATCCAAAGTTTAAACAGACCACAGGAACCCTGCCTCCCATACAGAAAATTCAAAGCCTTTAACAAGGATGCTTTCCTACAGGAAATAACACCAAAACGTCATCAGGAATCCAACAATTTGGATAAAATCATCAAACACTGGCATTGCACTATCTCAAATGCTGCCTCAGTTTTAGAAACAAGACCCCCGCACACTCACAAAAGACCCAACACTTCATGGTACTCAGATAACATCAGGGAAGCAAAAAAGGGTTCTAAGAATACTAGAAAGAAAATGGAGATGCAACAAAACCCAGGACAATCTGCAACAATAAAGAACCAAGCAACAGGAATATAACAGCATAATAAATGTGTCCAAACAACAATATTACACCAACACCATAATGAAATCAGCAAACAGACCCAGGGAATTCTTCAACCTTGTCCGGAAGCTCACCAAGGACACCGCACAGTCAGACACCGAAGCCATCAACCCCCAACAATTCACAGACTTCCTGATCAGTAAGAATGACAACTACACATTAAACCAACCACTCATCCCTACTAACCAAATAATTCCTACTGATAAGGAGACCTGGAAAGATTTTGCGATCCTGACACCTTCGCAGGTTGAGCAAATCATAGGATCAGAAAACACCACAACCTCCTCCACTGACCCATGTCCAATAGCATGGATCAAAGCCACTAAGGACTAAGGGGTATGTTTACTAAACTGCGTTAGTGCGATTCGCGTTAGGAGCCGCGTTAGAGACAGAAACCCCAAATAAGGACATGGGCGGTACGTCATTGCCAAGAACGCACGTTACAAGGTGCCATAAATGAATGAGCGCTACAGGGCACATTACCGAGCGTTAATCTTAAGAAGGCGCGCAGACATACAATCACAGCAACAAAGCTGTAGCACAATGGTTACAACACTGACTGATGGTACAGGGGTCATGGGTTCGATTCCACAGTGGGCCCAATGTATAAGGCTGGCTGAGGCCACACCCTTTACATTTAAGTAGTGATTGTTGAGGCATTTGACATGTATTATAATTTGTGCTGCCAGCAAACACACCCTCACGGTGGCATAACCTAAGGTGCTGCATAAGGCACCCTATAACGCACTCCATAGGGCACATTATAAAGTGTACTGTACGCCAAGGCACCCTATAATGTCCCCTATAGGACACCTTATAAGGCTGTGAACAAAGCCCTGGCTGGCTGCAGGACTGCACGTCACCACACAAACTGTCTGCTGTGGTTACCAGGATAGGGTTAACCCACCCGTACCCATGATGCACTGTACATGCAAATCAGCAGTCGAGAGATGGGCACAAGATTGGGTATGCACCCCCACAGCACCTCAGCCAGGTAGGGGGAACAGACCATGTGTGGTACTGCCACAGAGTAGCCACAGACAGTCACATTGTGCGGGTACTGTGCCCACCCTGAGGTTGAGGTGGGGCGCCAGCACCATTCATGGCTGAACTACGCTATGCTGCAGGTCCCCATCAGTGTATGATAGGTAGTTCCGTTAGACACACCTAGGATACATTTCTGCCCTGCTGTATGTCTCAGTCATGTCTAGTCCTTATGGGCGATGATGCACCCAGAATAGTGCATATCCTGTGTTGGGGCCATGGTTACCTGCTGTAGGTGAAAGGGGGGAATGTATGGACCCATGGGCAGACCATGTACCACCACACAACCCACCCTCTGGGGCTCAGGGTGGGAAACAGGATCACCCACCAATAGATCCACAGTCTACCTCCCTGCAATAGTAGCTGTAGAGGGGACCATCAACCCCATTCCTGCTAGGGAACAGACAGAGCGGTACACATCCATAACGCAGTAGCAGACAGAAGGCCTGAAAATGCTCAGCTGCCCCCCACCATTATCTGACATTCTCAAGCAGCAAGCCTCCAACCGCTGCACCCTACAAAGTATTCCAGCAAGACACATACTAGCTGCAGACAGTCCACCAGCTAGCCCATAGTGCATGGCCCTGGAGAAACTGCATGTACCCAGAACGGGGATGTCGGCATATACACCAAGCAGATAAATCACTGATTGGGCCACAAAAGAAAACCCATATATATCACTTGAATGAAATACTATATAACACTATGGGGGAACCTAGCCATGCCATGGTCACTGCTCAGTCAGGGTGAGAGTGACTGCCCAGCAGGACATGCTATGGCCACCCTGTCCGTGCAGGTGGTACCGGGCACTACAATGTCTGAGCCATTGCCCTATTCCCTGTGCAGATGCAGCCAGGCCAGACCACCCTATCCAGGCTTTCCCCACAGTACCTTGCTCCTCATTATGCACATTGGCAGGCCAATACTGGCAACAGAGCTAGCAGTGTGGGCTGTGGAGGGTGTTGGCAGCCACCACACACTGGATAGACAGACACACACTCCCCACACCTATGCCAGCATTGTGCAACTTTAGAGGTGTTGGGCAGCCCAGGCCACCACACCAGTCCTGGGCACAGGGCAGGCATGGCTATGGTACGCAATACTGTAGGAGTCACTCCCCAGGTTGGTAAACACTGTCAGACACAAGACCTGTAGCACACTCCACAGACATCAGAAAGGTTGCTATGATGCAGCTCACTCAGAATATTGTACTTAACCTAGGAATTGCTATCTGACAGTAATCATAGCAACCTCTTTAAAGATGTGTACCATATTCCCAGGTTTAGGGTGGCATTACTAAGGTATGCAAGTGCTAGTATTGGGAGATGCACACAGAGCCCAAAGTCCTGCCTCTCCAGGAGGCTTTGGATAATGGGGCCTGTGGGTGCGGGTGTGTCTGCCCCTGTTGGCTGCTGCTCTATGGCAGAGGTTCCCAACTCCCGTCCTGTGGTGCCAAACACTGTTCGGGTTTTCATGCTGTCTCTCATGAATATGCATGAGATACATCTGCATACCATGGGGGTGGCGCATAGAAATGTAGCACAGGCATCTTTATCAGAGGCAGCATGGAACCGGAATGGTGTTTGGCCCTCCAGGACTGCATTTGGGAGACTCTGCTCTAGGTAATGTGCATGTATATGGTGTCCGTGCTCTCTAGGGTAAAATGTGGGTGTCTTGGGCATGTTTACGTTATCTGCAATAAAGGTGCTGTCTGTATTAGCACGTTGTAGTAGCGGGTAAAATATGGGGACTGGGTTGGCAGGAACCACAGCTGGGACTTGAACCTGTGACCTTCTGCTTCTGAATACACTGGTTTTGTGCACTGCACCACCTTGTTGCCACAGAGACTGCACATTCCTTGGTGATACCATGACTGTTCGTCAGACAGGGCCAGTCTTGCAGTACACGGCACCCACCTACACAGGGCTAGGCCACGGTCTGCTCTGGGCAGCTGTCACTGCCCCCTCCACCACCAGTATCCCTCAGCCACCATGCTGACATTCCCTTCTGCTGGTGGAGCTGGTGGTGCGCAGTCTCAAGCCATCCAGTGTGCAGGTAGGTGGCTGCCTATAGTGCGGGTACTGGGGTAGGGGTGCCTGCATAGACATCCACGCTCCCCCCCCAGCCCCGCCTGCCAATGTTCCGTGCCCTTGGGGGTTGCTGTTGGGTACTATCCCCTGTGACACTTTGGGAAACACACTTGTGCCCATGTTTGGCCTTCAGCAGTTGCTGTCTGGCTGCTTCGCTGTTTCAGCATTCATATGGGCCACCTAGGCATCACCCTAGTCCGCACTGTGGCCCAGCTCCACCACAGCATGTGCCGCCTGCGGCCCTCTGTATCCCCTTCTCCGGCATCTGTCCAGTTGCCATTCTGAAATGCCCGCCCTGATGTTGTGGGACATGTGCACGCCATAGGAACCCTGTACGATGGTGGGGAAAACCCTGAGCAGCGCTATTTCACTGTGAGCCCATTCACCTTGTATGGGGACGTAGTATAGACCCTTCCACGATTTATATCTGTTCTATGGAGCTTACTCGGGGGGGGGGAGGGGTTGATGTTTCTCATTGATACCACTATTGGCCAGCTTGGTTATTGTTTTTTTCCAGTTTGTTGGGGTCATTTTCAGTGTTTCTGTGCCCTTTTGTTCTGTGCACATGTATCACACTTATCACTTATTTTTGGTTTCCCTGCCTGGGCTGTACATTGCTGACACTGAAATGGTTTCTCTCCCCTGTAATGTGCATTTAACGGCAGGTTTTCATTCGCGTTGGAATTCAGCTCTGAAAATCAGCACGTTAGTGTGAAGAGAGCCTCTCCCCGCCCACTCTCCACCCATTGACCCCTTCTCTCTGCCTTCTCTCCACCTTCTGCGGTGTTTTACCGCGCCGTGGGGCATTACGATCGTTAGCGCATCATAACTCGCGTTATGTAACATTAATGATCGTTAGCGCATCATAACACGCGTTATGATGCGCTAACAATCATTAACGTTACATAACGCGCGTTATGTACGATTACCGAAGTTTAGTAAACATACCCCTAAATCAGCTATCAAATTATACAGCTATCTCTACAGCAGGGATATATAACTGAAGCCCTAAAACAGGCCAACATATGACTAGTCCTCAAGAAGAGTACCCTGGACACATATGACCCAAAATCCTACTGTCCTATCTCTAGCCTCCCTTTTATGGCCAAAGTCCTTGAAAAAACTGTTCAGAGACAACTCCAAGAACACATTGACATATACGCCCCTCTGGACACTCAACAACACAGGTTCAGGTCACAGCACAATGTTTAGACGCTCCTCACATCATTATTTGATAACCTTATCACCGGCATTGACAACACAAAAAAGGATTCCTTCTAATATTCATGGACATCTCAACATCATGGACATCTCGACGGCTTTTGACTCTATATCCCACACCACAATGCTACAATGACTTCAGAAAATAGGATTGAGTTGCAATACTCTAAAATGGTTCATGTCATATCAAAGCAACCAATCCCAACAGGTCAGGTGTGGCGAAATCAAATCTTCCAAATTGTACGTATCACAAGGCATCCCTCAAGGCTTGGCACTGTCCTCCATACTTTTCAACTTATACATACAGCCAATCTGCAACATCATCAGGCATCAAAAAATGCTCTACCACATATTTGCAGATGACATTATGGTATACAGCCCCATTGACATACACACTCCTAACCTTGCACCCATTACCAATTGTCTCAAGGATATGCTTGCATGGCTTACTAGCAACTGTCTCTCTGTGAACTGCAACAAAACAGAAGCTATGTTCATCTCCAGAAACTTCACCTTCACACCTCCTCATACGATTAGCATCCTAGGTAAGAACATAGCAGTGAAGGATGAAGTAAAGTACTCGGGTGTCACCCTAGAGAACAAATTGACCCTCCAGTTGCACATCAACAAAACTGCCAGCAAAATGCACCACCGCCTCAAGCTCATCAGAAGACTCAAACCCGTCCTGGACAATATCCACTTCCACACAGTATGCCAGGCTATAATCACACCTATCCTGGACCACACCAACTCACTCTATCAAGCAATATCTCCACCCCCTACAGCTGGTACAAAACACGGCAGCCCGGATCATTACAAATACTGCAAGAAGTGAGCACACCACACCAATACTTCAGCAACTTCATTGGCTACCCATCCACTCACGGATAAGATATAAAGAAACCTTAAACATCTTTAAAATCTTTCATAACCTCTCAGCCTCTGCACTACAGCACATTATAACCAAGGACTCCAGCTCAAGACCCAAATGAAGCAACATAACAAACAAAATCATCACTCCACCCGGCGTCCAAAGTGCCAACCATTCCACCACCAAAAGAGCCCCTTCTTTCTCTTAACTTACACTATGGAATGTCCTCCCCGAACCAATGTGCTCGACAAAGGGCCTTAAGGATTTCAGGAAGGTGCTCAAGACACTACACTTTGCTTAACACTATGGGGTATGTTTACTAAACCGTCTTAACATGCACCTGGAGCTAGTGTGCAGGCTGCCATAAAAGGAGTGGGCGTGTCGGTCTTAATGTAGCAAAACGGGATTATCGTGTGATAACGTACGCTGCACACATTATCAGGCAAGATGCCGCTAAGCACGTTAACGCACGGTAATCTTTAGAAGGCGCGCAGACATGCAAACACAGAAACAGAGATGTAGCACAATGCTTAATACACTGACTGATGGTACTGGGGTCATGAGTTTGATCCCCCAGTGCGCCTCATGCATATGGCTGGTTGAGGCATTAGCTGTTAAGTGTAAGTATTGCTTTTTGAGGCATGTTATGTATATTTTAATTAGTGCTGCCAGCAAACACACCCTCATGTGATGTAAACGAAGGTGCCGCATAAGGGACTCTATAAGGCACTCCATAGGGCACATTATAAAGGGCACTATCTGCCAAGGCACCCTATAATGTCCCCTATGGGGCACCCTATAAGGTCCTTTATAGGACACCTTATAAGGCACCGTAGAAGGCGCCTTATAGGGTGCCCTATGGTGCGCCTTATGAAGCACTTTATGGCTACAGTACTCCAAGGGTGTTTTTGCTGGCAGCACTAATGCACATTAAAAATAGACAATGCCTCGAACACCCCTATCAAATAACCCCACAGTTGGTGTGAACCCATGACCTCTGGCTCCACAGGCAGTGAAGCATCCAGTGGGCTACAGCTGCTAAAAAAACCCCTGAATGGCTACAGAAGGACTGCAGGTCACCACACAAACTGTCTGCTGTGGTTACCAGGATAGGGTTAACCCACCCGTACACATGATGCACTGCACATGCATATCAGCAGTCTACAGATGATCACAAGATGGGGTATGCACCCCCACAGCACCTCGGCCTGGTAGGGGGAACTGACTGTGTGCACCCCCACAGCACCTCAGCCTGGTAGGGGGTACAGACCATGTGTGTTACTGGCACAGAGTAGCTACAGACCGTCACATTGTGCGGATACTGTGCTCACCTTGAGGGTGAGGTGGGGCACCCAGCACCAGGTCCACAGCACCTTTCATGGCTGTTCTATGCCATGCTGCAGGTCCCCATCAGTGCTAGTGTATGTGTGATAGGTAGTTCCGGCTGACACACCCAGGATACATCTGTATGTCTCAGTCATGCCAAGCCCTTATGGGCTATGATGCACCCAGAATAGTGCATATCCTGTGTTGGTGCCATGGTCATGTGATGGAGGTGAAGGGGGGTGTTTGGACCCATAGGCGGATTATATACCACCCAACCTACCCTCTGTGGCTCAGTGTGGGAAACAGGATCTCCCACCAAAAGATCCACATTCTACCTCCCTGCAATGGTGGCAGTAGAGAGGACCATCAACCCCAGTCCTGCTTGGGAACAGACACCCTACAGGGCAGGCAATGCAGATATGTACACATCCATAAAGCAATAGCAGACAGACAGTAGGCCTGTAAACACTCAGCTGCCCCCCACCACTATCCGACATTCCCCAGCAGCAAGCCTCCAGCTGCTGCACCCTGCAAGGTGTTCCAACCAGACACATACTAACTGCAAACCATCTGTTAGATAGTCCATAGTGCATGTTCCCAGAACTGGGATGTCAGCATACACACCAAGCAGATAAGTCAGTAATTGAGCCTCAAAAGAAAACCCATAAACATCACATGAGAAAAATAATATATAGCACTAAGAGGGGAACCTAGCCATGCCATGGTCACTGCTCAGTCAGGGTGAGAGTGACCTCCCAAAGTGACATGCTGTGGCCACCCTGTCCATGCAGGTGGTGGTCGGGCACTACAATGTCTGAGCCATTGCCCTGTGCCCTGTGCAGATGCAGCCAGGCCAGGCCACCTTATCCAGGCTATTCCCACAGTACCTTGCTCCTCATTATTCACATTGGCAGGCCAATACTGGCAACAGTGCTAGCAGTGTGGGCTGTGGAGGGTGTTGGCAGCCACCACACACTGGATAGACAGACACACACTCCACACACCTATGCCAGCATTGTACAACTATAGAGGTGTTTGGCAGCCCTGGCACAGTGCAGGCATGGCTATGGTACGCAATACTGTTGGGGTCACTCTGTCAGACACCAGACCGGAGGCACACTCCACACACATCAGAAAGGTTGCTATGATGCAGCTCAATCAGACAATTGTGCTTAACGTAGGAATTGCTATCTGCCAGTTATCATAGCAACCTTTTGATAGCGGTGTACAGTTTTCCCATGTGTAGGGTAGCATTGATAAGGTATGGAAGTGCTAGTATTGGGAGATGCACTCAGGGCCCAACATCCTGCCTCTCCAGGAGGCTTGGGATAATGGAGCCTGTGGGTGCGGGTGTGTCTGCCCCTGTTGGCCGCTGCTCTAGGGCAGAGGTTCCCAACTCCAGTCCTGGAGGGACAAACACTGTTCGGGTTTTCATGCTGTCCCTAATGAATATGCATGAGATACATCTGCATACCATGGGGGAGGTGCATAGAAATGCAGCACAGTCATATTTATTAGAGGCAGCATGGAACCTGAATGGTGTTTGGTCCTCCAGGACTGCATTTGGGAGACTCTGCTCTAGGTAATGCGCATGTTTATGGTGTCTGTGCTCTATAGGGTAAAATGTAGGTGTTTTGGGCATGTTTACGTCATCTGCAATAACGGTTCTGTCTGTATTAGCACGTTTTAGTAGTGGGTAAAATGTCGGGGCTGGGTTGGCAGGAACCACAGCTGGGACTTGAACCTGTGACCTTCTGCTCCTGAGCACACTGGCTATGTGCACTGCACCACTGTGTTGCCACAGAGGCAGTGCATTCCCTGGGGATACCATGACTGTTCGTCAGACAGGGCCTGTCTGTTGCAGTGCATGGCACCCACCTACACAGGGCTAGGCCACAGTCTGCTCTGGGCAGCTGCCACTGCCCCCTCCACCACCAGTACTCCTCTGCCACCCTGCTGACATGCCCTTCTGCTGGTGGTGCTGGTGGAGCGCAGTCTCAGGCCATCCAGTGTGCAAGTAGGCAGCTGCCTATGGTGCGGATTCTGGGGTTGGGGTGCCTGCATAGCTGTCCATGCTTCCCCCCAGCATCGCCTGGCAATGTTCTGTGCCCTTGGCGGTACCTGTTGGGTACTATCGCCTGTGACACTGTGGGAAGCACACTCGTGCCCATGTTGGGCCCTCATCAGTTGCTGTATGGCTGCACTACTGTTTCAGCATTCCTATGGGCCACCTAGGCATCACCCTAGTCCTCTCTGTGGCCCAGCTGCACCACAGCATGTGCCGCCTGAAGCCCTCTGTATCCCCTTTTCCAGCATATGTCCAGTTGCCCATTCCGACATGCCCGCTCTGCTGTTGTGGAACATGCTCACGCCATAGGACACCTGTCCAATGGAGAGGGAAAACCCTGCTCAGCGCACTTTCACCGTGGGCTCATTCACCTTGTATGGGGACGGAGCATAGACTCTTCCAAAATTCATATCTTTTTTTGGAGATTTCTCAGGGGGGAGGGTTGATGTTTCCCATTAATATCACTATTGCCCAGCTTGGTTATGTTTTTTCCCATTTTGTTCAGGTCATTTGCAATGTTTATTTGCCCTTTTGTTCTGTGCACATGTATCACACTTATCACTTTTTGTAGGTTTCCCTGTTTTTGCTGTACATTGCTAACGGAAATGGTTTCTTTTCCCTTTAAATCAGCTCTACCTCCAGGTTTTCACTGGCATTAGTTTTCAGCCTCGAATTTCACAGCGTTAGTGTGCAGAGAGCCTCTCCCCTCCCACTCTCCGCCCATTGACCCTCTCTCTCCGCTCCTGGGGAGCCTTCCTCCGCCCTCTGAGAGCCTTTTTCTGCCCTCAGCGCTCATTTGCGCCGCTGCACGCGTTATCGCGCACTAAGGTACCTCTGCGCCCGATAAAGCGCCATTATTGCACGATAAGGTACCTTATCGCACAATAACGTGGAAGAGCGCACGTTAAGACTGCTTAGTAAACATACCCCTATGGCTTCATCCACTAAGAAGTCCCACACTCTATTACCTTACAGCATTGTTTATTGTTTTGTATTGTTTTCCTCTCCCCCCCCCTTAAATGTACCCTCTATCCACCCTTTTATGTAACTACTTTTATTGAAGGAAAAGGTGGTATATAAAACCTTTCCAAAATTGTGGTTTTCGCATGGATGCAGTTTGCATGTGTTTCTGCCAGCACATATATGTTTAAAACATGAATAGAAACATGAAAAAAATCCTCTGGAACTCTCACTCACTTAAACAGCCAATATAAAAGAATCACTGAGTGCAAATACTAAGGGGTATGTTTACTAAACAGTCTTAATGTTACCGGCGTTAGTTGCAGTCTTACTGTGATGAATGCCATATAAGGTAGTGGGCGTTCCGGTCTTAAGGTAGCATATCGGGTTATTGTGCAATAAAGTCCATTATCGTGCGATAGAGGGAGCCGGGGCATGTTAACGTGCATTAGCCTTAATTAGGCACACTGACCTACAAAAACAGCAATAGGGGTGTAGCACAATGGTTAGTACGTTGACTGATGAAACAGAGGTCATGAGTTCAATCCCCCAGTGGGCTTAATGAGTAAAGCTGTCTGAGGCATTACCCTTTACTTTAAATCAGTGCTGTCTGAGGCATTTTCTTTTTTAATTTAAATTAATGCTGCCAGCAAACACACCCTCATAGTGCCATAACCTAAGGTGCCGCATAAGGCACCCTATAAGGCACTCCAGAGGGCACATTATAAAGTGCACTGCCCACTAAGGCACCTTATAATATTCCCTATAGGGGGACTTATAGGGCACCATATGAAGCACCTTAAGGTTACAGCACTGTGAGGGTGTTTTTGCTGGCAGCACTAATTTAAATTATTAATGGAAATGCCTCAGACAGACCAACAAATAACTCCACTGTGGGATCAAACTCATGACCTTTGCCTCCACAGTCAGCAGAGTAACCAGTGGGCTACATCTTTATAGCAACTAGAAAACCCCTGGCTGGCTACAGAAGGACTGCAGGTCACCACACAAACTGTCTGCTGTGGTTACCAGGATAGAGATAACCCACCCGTACCCATGATGCACTGCACATGCAGATCAGCAGTCTACAGATGATCACAAGATGGGGTATGTGCCCCACAGCACCTTGGCCTGGAAGGGGGAACTGATCGTGTGTGTTACTGGCACAGAGTAGCTACAGACCGACACATTGTGGGGGTACTGTGCTCACCCTGAGGTCGAGGTGGGGCGCCCAGCACCAGGTCCGCAGCACCTGGCTTAGCTGAGATAGGCTATGCTGTAGGTTGCCATCAGTGCCAGTATGTGATAGGTAGTCCTTGCAGACACACGTAGGACATACCTGTGTCCATCAGTATTTCCCTGTCACGTCTAGCCCTTGTGGACTATGATGCACCCAGAATAGTGCATATCCTGTGTGGGTTCCATGGTCACATGATTTAAGTGAAGTGGGGTGTTTGGACTCATAGGTGGATTATGTAGCAACACCCAACACACCCTCTGGGGCTCAGGATCTCCCACTAACAGATCCACTATCCACATTCTACATTCCTGCAATGGTGGCAGTAGAGAGGACCATCAACCCCAGTCCTGTGGGGAACAGGCACCCTACAGCACAGTCAATGCAGATCTGTACGCATCCATAAGGCAATGGCAGACAGACAGTAGACCTGGAAATGCTCAGCTGCCCCCCCACCACTATATGACATTCTCCAGCAGCGAGCACAGTGAGTCTCCACCTACTGCACCCTCCAAGATGTTCCAGCCATACACATACTAACTGCAGTCTGCTAGCTAGTCGATAGGGCATGCTCCTGGAGAAGATGCTTGTACCCAAAACTGGGATGTGAGCACACACACACACCAAGCAGATAAGTCAGTGATTGGGCCCCAGAAATAAGAACCCAAAAATATCATTTGAAAGAAACCCTGCATAGCCATTTGGGGGAACCTAGCCATGCCGTGGTCACTGCTCAGTCAGGGTTAGAGTGACCTCCCAGCAGGACATGCTGTAGCCACCCTGTCCGTGCAGGTGGTGGCCGGGCACTACAATGTCTCAGCCATTGGCCTATGCTCTGTGCAGATGCATCCTGCTCAGGCCACCCTGTCCGGGCCATACCCACTGTACCTTGCTCCTCATTATGCACATTGGCAGGCTAACACTGGAAACAGTGCAAGCAGTGTGGACTGAGTAAGGTGTAGGCAGCCACAACACACTGGATAGACAGTCACACATTCCCACACCTATGCCAGCATTGTGCAAATATAGAGGCTTTTGGCAGCCCTGGTCACCACACCAGTCCTGGGCACAAAACGGAAACACACTCCACAGATATCAGAAAGGTTGCTATGATTCAGCTCTATCAGCAAATTGTGCTTAACTTAGGAATTGTTATCTGCTATTAATCATAGCAACCTTTTGATATATGTGTAACGTATTCCCAAGTTTAGGGCGGCATTGCTAAGGTATGAAAGTGCTAGTATTTTGGGAGATGCTGCTGCACGCAGGGCCCAACAGCCTGACTCTCCATGAGGCTTTGGATAATGGAGCCTGTGGGTGTGGGTGTTTATGCCCCTGTTGGCCACTGCTCTAGGGCAGAGGTTCCCAACTCCAGTCCTGGCGGGCCAAACACTGTTCAGGTTTTCATGCTGCCCCTAATGAATATGCATGAGATACATTTGCATACAATGGGGGGCAGCACATACTAATGCAGCACAGGCATATTTATTAGGGACAGCATGAAACCTGAATGGTGTTTGGCCGTCCAGGATTGCAGTCAGGAAACTCTGCTCTAGGGATTGCACATTTTTATAGTGTCTGTGCTCTGAGGATAAAATATAGGCATTTCAGGCCTGTTTATTTTATCTGCAATAAAGGTTCCATCTTTATTACCTTGGTTTAGTACTGGGTAAAATATGGGGAAAGGGTTGGCAGGCACCACAGCTGGGACTTGAACTTGTGACTTTCTGCTCCTGAATACACTGGCTGCGTGAACTGCACCACACTGTTGCCACAGGGACAGTTCATTCCCTGGGGATACCCTCACTGTTCTTCAGATAGACCCTGTCTGTTGCACTGCACGGCACCCACCTAAACAGGGATAGGCCATGGTCTGCTGTGGGCAGATGCCACTGCCCCCTCTGCCACCAGTACCCCTCCGCCACCATGTTGCCATGCCATTGTGCCGGTGGTGCTGGTAGTGCACAGTCCCAGGCCATCCAGTATGCTTGTAGGCAGATGCCTATGGTGTGGGTTCTCAGGTAGGGGTGCCTTCATGGACATGCGTGCTCCCCCCCCCCGCACCGCCTGCCAATGTTATGTGCCCTTGGGGGTACCTGCTGGGTAATCTCCCCTTTGGCACTGTGGGACACACACTCGTACCCATGTTGGACCCTCATCAGTTGCTGTCTTACTGCTTTACAGTTTCGGTATTCCTATGTGCCACCTAGGCATCTGCCTAGCCCGCACTGTGCCACAGCTGGACCACAGCATCTGCCGCCTGCAGTCCCCTGTATCCCATTTACAGCATCAGTACAGTTGCCATTTCCTATGTGCCCACTCTGCTGTTTCTGCACATGTGCACGCCATAACAAACCTGCCCAATATAAACGACAGAAACCCAGTGCTATTTCAATGTGGGATCAGACCCGGATTTCACAGCGTTAGTGTGCCTTAATGCCGCCGCTGCGTTGTTGCGCGATAAGTGACATTATCGCGCGATAAGTGACATTATCCTGCGATAACATTATCACGTGATAACTTTACATTATCGCACGATAACGTTACATTATCATGCAATGACTTCACTTATCACGCGATAATACCACCACTGCGCAGTTAAGACGGTTTAGTAAACTTACCCCTAAGCAATGAAGGAGAGTTGATGATCAAATTTCCACAACACCTAAATGCATAAGAGGCAGTCAACTCGAGAAATCTATCAATATTATTAAGAGGCTTCAGACAGGAAGGGGTGCAAAAGAAAGTTAGCTAAATAGGCAATAAACCTCAAGCCAACAACATCCTTTTCCTCAGATATCATTCATAGGCCACAATGTGTTTTACAATTTTCTAAATGCATTTAAAAACACAAGAAAACACTTAGCTTAGAGGCAGTATCTTTTAGAAGGCTATAATTCACACTCTTTGAAGGCTGGATATCTAGCAACTGGACAAAAGTCGACTCGAGTTTCACCCGTCACTACTATACGTGCTGCATCAGGACAGGACAGTGCCAACTTCTCAAGAATTCTCTTAGAATGAAGAAACAGCCACCTTCATCAATCTTTCAAAGGCAGCGGTAACACCTATAGGCAGTCCTCAGCCAATGATATCACAAGGCTAGAGTCCAAATAGGTCCTCAACAGGCCAATGGAATCACTCGGCTGTCATCCAATCCATTAAATCAATGAGGTCCACAGGCTGCACTGCATTCAAAGTGAATATCCATTTTAGTTCAAGTCTAGTGAGCTTGTGCAGCCTGTGTAAGTAAACATATGTTGGGAAGACATGTCGCAAAGTCAGGCTCCACTTATTACAGTATAAGTCATGTCTCACCACAAAGACTCTCACCGCACCAGTGGTATAGCATTGCCTTCAAATGGGTATGTGTTGGTTTGTGATTGATATGGTGATTGTTTCCATGAATGGTGACAGGCTGAGCAAGCTCACTAGACTTGAACTAAAATGGATATTCATTTTGAATACAATGCAGCCTGTGGGCCTCAACGATTCAATGGATTGGATGACAGCCGAGTGATTCCATTGGCCTGTTGAAGATCTATCAGTGATTCAGACTCTAGCCTTGTGATATCATTGACTGAGGACTGCCTATGGGTGTTACCACTGCCTTTAAAAGATTGATGAAGGTGGCTGTTTCCTCATTCTAAGAGAATTCTTGAGAAGCTGGCACTTTCCTGTTCTGATGCAGTCCGTATAGTAGTGATGGCGAAACTCGAGTCGACGCTTGTTCAGCTTGGTAGATATCTAGCCTTCAAAGAGAGTGAATTACAGACTTCTAAAAGATACTGCCACTACGCTAAGTGTTTTCTTGTATTTTTAAATGCATTCAGAAAATTGTAAAACACATTGTGGCCTATGAATGAAATCTGAGGAAAAGGGTGTTGTTGGCTTGAGGTTTATTGCCTATTTAGCTAACTTCCTTTGGCACCCCCTCCTGTCTGAGGCCTCTTAATAATACTGGCAGATTTCTCTAGTTGGCTGCCTCTTATGTGTTTAGGTGTTGTGGAAGTTTGATCATCACCTCCCCTTCATCGCTTAGTGTTTGCACTCGGTGACTCTTTTTGTATTGGCTCTAAAACATGAATAGGGTTTCTAAAATAATCCCTGTTGCATCATGTGCATGTTACAGGTGCCTATCAGCAAGTTTAAAAAAATATTTGGATTTAGTTTACACCTTTCCAGTAGAAGTACATTTTAGAAAGAGGGTGAAAATATTCATTTTTTCTCAGGCTTTTGCAGGAATAATATCTTTCTTATGGCTTACTGAAATCTGTGACTATTCTGAATGAAAGTACTTTAAGGCTATATAGGATTATGTGATAGCATTTTTAATCAATTTTGCTGTTTGTTTTCTTTATCATGTTTGCTTTTAACAGTTTTTATATATTTCATATTATTTTAATATTTCTTTTGTTTTCTGTCATACTGCTTAGAACTGCCAGTGATTAGATTAAGGATCTTAATATGTACACCTCTTAGAGGAAAGGCGGGATAGAGGTGATATGATTGAGATGTTTAAATACCTCCATGGCATAAATGCACAGGGGAAGAGCCTCTTTCAATTGAAAGCAAGTTCTGCTATGAGGGGACATGGGATGAGGGTGAAGGGGGATAGATTCAGGAGTGATATGCTGAAATATTTCTTTACAGAAAGACTGGTGGATCCGTAGAAAAGTCTACCAGTGGAGGTGGTAGAGATGAGGACGGTATCTGAATTCAGAGAAGCATGGGACAAACACAGAGGATCTCTAAAGGAAAAAGGGAACTGTTGCAGTTGTCGATATGGAAGGACAGACTAGATAGGCCATGTGGTCTTTTTCTGTCGTCATTTTTCTATGTTTCTATAAATGTTTTTAAATAAATAAAAAATGTTAAATTTGTATC
This sequence comes from Ichthyophis bannanicus, assembly GCA_033557465.1. Taxonomy (NCBI): domain Eukaryota; kingdom Metazoa; phylum Chordata; class Amphibia; order Gymnophiona; family Ichthyophiidae; genus Ichthyophis; species Ichthyophis bannanicus. Next base: position 496,768,110 of record CM066032.1, read on the forward strand.
TGAGGCAAGAGATTATCAAGGGGGATTTGAAGCCTGGCTTCTTTTGTTCTCAGTCCTCTATATACTAACCACTCAGCTATTCCTCCACTACAGTTGCAAGCAAATTTCATTTAAAAATGGATGGAAAACTCCTAGTGCAACAGTATGAAGTTGCTTGCTCCATTAACTTGAATGGAAATTAATGAAACAAATGAAATGAAACATTCCCTGAGAACTACCCCTGCGCAATCTCTAGTGAACAATAAATTGACTTTATAGTTAAGACCGGTGCCTAAGCTTCTGAGGAAGCTAATGGAAGCCAGTGAAGTCTTACTGTATATGCAGTTCTCTAGGAGAGTAATTCTCAACCTTTTTTCTGTTGTGACACACCTGATAGACTTTGCGGCTGGCAAAAAATGAGCTCAGATATCATTTTATTGTAGTTAAAATGAAGGTTTGGGCTGGCAGCCACAGTCATCATTGGAATGGAGGAACAGAATTAGGGAACAGTGGTAGGGATTTCAAGTACCGAGCTCTTTGCTTTGCACTTTCCCCGGCCTGTGGACGCACATGGCGGCTAGGGAAACCATAGGCTTGCTGTCTGTCAGATTTTGAATGGCACATCTCCCAGCCCTTGGGGACATGCTGGTTGGGAACCACTGCTCTAGGAGAAGAGATCATGGTAGCCAAAGAAGTTTTGAATTTCGAGGGAGGTAAAGAAACTCTTTTCCTTTTGCTCATGCTGCCTTTTTTTAGGGTTTGTTGATCCCTGTTTGTTGAAGCTTAAGAAAATCTAGCAGGATGTGCTGTGGTTGATGAATGCCCAGTAGCTTGAAACCTTCCATGAAAATTGTAAAAGCCTCCAACAAAAGAATTTGAAGGACTTTGTTCTGAGTGAGGGAGTATTAAATACATTTGACAGTGAAGTCATGATCTTTAGCACTGTTGAGAAATGGAATAAACTGAAATAACTTTCCCCTGTCTCCTTCTTCTTCTTAGTTGTCACTATGCATTAATTTCTTATTTATTTAGTATTATTATCGGTCAGGCTGACATTCAGCCCATGTGATCAGCATGTTCCTTTACCCATGGTCAGCTGCCAAGGGTTAAAAAATCCAAATAGTCAGCATCGCTATCTGGATAGTGACAAGTGCTGAGGCAATAGTGGCTGTTGTTTGCTAGACAGAATTGTATAACTCCTAAATGTGAAAAGATGTAGAGGGAATGCATTGGTAACTTCAAACAGAGGACATGTATGTACATTTGATTTGTACGTGATTTTATTTTGTTTAATGTATTATGGATGTTTTTATGGGAACCACATTTATGTTTTTTATTTTCTTTTTATTTTATATTTATCATTTTACAAATAATTCCAAACAAATACTTGAAAAGAAATAAGGAGACCTGGATACATCAAACCATATGAAAATATGTAAAGGGAAAACTCAGTTTCATACACAGTAAAAAAAACCATGCCCCAGAATCTTTTCCAGCCCATTACTAGAAAGGAGAATCACAAAAAAATATCTTAGCGCAAAAAAGGAAAGGAAATAAGGTAAACACAAATCAAGCAATGTATCATTATATATTGGAGAGTGAGAGGAGCATGGAAGGTCCCGGATCAATGGGTCTACATGCATTCAGAAATGCCAGCAGTTGGGAAGGTTCAAAAAAGATAAACATATTTGATTGATACTTTACCATGCACTTGCATGGGAACTTAAGAAAAAACAGAGCCCCCCAACTGCTGACACCATGAACGAAGCAGCAGAAATTCCTTCTGTCTATGCTGTTTCCTTTGATAGATCAGGAAAAGCACGAACTGTCATTCCTTTAAACAAAACAGCCTTCTTTTGAAAAAATAGCTTCAAGAACCACTCTCGGTCAGTAGCAAGCGCAAATGTTACCAATAGAGTAGAGGGGGTAACGGGATCTGCTTACGATGGTTCCAAAATAGCGGATACATCAAAAGCATCCACCTGTTGAACCTCTGAAATTACCCTCCCTCCCTGAATTTTCTTTGAGATAGGAAAATAATAAATCTTAGGGGTATGTTTATTAAGCTGAGGTAAAGTCACTGGCGGTAAGCTCAGCACTAATGTTACCGACGCCATATAAGGTGGGTGTGGGCGGGCTGACATAAAGGGAGCCATGGCCTGTCTACCACGCGGGGAATACAAGAAGCAAGAGCTGTAGATTGGTGAGGACTGCTTTATTGAAAAAGGGGTGTTTTTCAATAAAGCAGTCCTCACCAATCTACAGCTCTTGCTTCTTGTGTTCCCCTCCTGTTCTGCGAGTGCAGTGCTCCTCCTTGTCTACCACCTACTACCTGTCTACCACGCGGAACAGGGTGCTCTGGCCATGTACCACACAGAACAGGGTTCCCTGACCATCTAACTCACGGTAACGGCACATCTCACATTAAGGTGATAAGCGTTAAGGTGCCCAAGAGTTTTAAGGCACTTCAACCTAAGGGGGTTCTGAGATTGATGGCATAAGGTTTATTTGTTCTTATTGTACCATTTTTAAACAAATATAAAAGAGAATTGCAATATATTAAAAATTATAATTATGGGCATAGTTTGACTACTTCGCTTGTGGAGCAAAGTGTACGGTGACATATTTGCATATTCATTATTTATTTATTTATTTATTTAGACAGATTTGTATCCCACCTTATCCTTCAATCAAAGTGGTCACATTACAAATGGAAGGTTACAAATAACATAGGGTAAATAAGACATTAACAAACAAACTAAGGGGTATGTTTACTAAACGGCGCTAATGACGCAGCTGTGACATTATCGCACGATACGTGACGTTATCATGTGATAATGGCGCATAGCCATGTGAGAACATCACGTATCACGCGATAATGTGTCCAGTGGCGTTAAGGTGCGCAGAGGGTGGAGTAAGGCTTCCCAGAGGGCGGAGTACGGCTCCCCAGGGGCGTAGATAAGGGGTCAATGGGCAGAGAGTGGGCGGGGAGAGGCTTCAGGCACACTAACCAAAGCACCCCAGGAGGACCACCACAACAACAAAATCAAGGCCCAAACCCTGGCAAATCACTACGCAAACAAGCTTACGGCCAATAAACCCACTCAATCCCTGGACACAGCCCACTCAGCGCCACAACTCAACATGGCGACCAGCGCAAACCAGGACCAGGGATGGAGCAATTTTCACAAAATTGAAGACCATCAAATTTTAAACATAATCACAAGCATTAATACCACCACCTCCCCACTAGACCCCTGCCCAACCGCATGGATCAAGGCAACGAAGCAAGAAATTGCCCTACACATCTCGCATATAGTAAACCTATCACTGCAACAAGGGATCATGCCTACACAACTTAAGAAATCCATCATAAGACCTATACTGAAAAACAAAACACTCAACAAGGACGACCCAGCTTCCTACCGCCCAATATCCAGCATATCTTTCCTAGCAAAGATCATTGAAAAGGCAGTCCTACAACAACTGCAAGACCACCTTGACGACAATGAAACCCTGGATGATCAGCAATACGGTTTCAGGCAACATCATGGGGTTGAAACCCTACTGCTCGCACTACTTGACAACCTTCTCAAAGGCTTAGAAGACAAAAAGAAAATGTTTTTACTCATATTTATAGACATCTCAGCAGCTTTTGATACAGTACACCACGGAACCATCATGAACAGAATCAAATCATCATGCCACATCTCGACTACTGCAACGCCATTTTACAGGGCCTACCAAAGAAAACCCTAAACATACTACAAATGGTGCAGAATGTGGCGGCTAAAATCATTATGAAGAAAAGATTTGCTGAACACATCACACCTGTTTTGATGGAGCTACACTGGCTCCCCATTACAGCTCGTATAAAATATAAAACACTAATAACCATTTTCAAACTCATGCATAACATTGCGCCATCCTTCCTCTCCAACCTAATCTGCATACAACCACCCAACAGAAGCAGAAGAACCACCAACTCAAACACCCTCTGCGTACTGGTAGATATAAGATCTGTCAAATCCGGTACTAGTAACAGAGCATACTCTTACACAGCACCGACACTCTGGAACCAACTGCCGCCGGAGCTACGTGCTAGCAAAGACCTGACGGACTTTAGAAAAAAACTCAAGACCCACCTATTTCAGATTCAGAACAACTTGATTTAGTCCACGTGGCCCAAACAGTGCCACCCAAAGAACCAAAAATGTATATATGTAAAAATGTGAATATGTAAACAATTACTGTGTGTTGTGCTTACCTTTCAAATCACCTTGTATATACTACAAATTTTTCTGTCCTGATTTGACAGTTTCCAATATGTAATCCAATCCGCTACTGATCGCTGGAAGTAGCGGTATACAAATGTACGCTAAATAAATAAATAAATAAAACTAACGCAGTGAAATGAAGGTCTGAAAATTAGCGTCACTGAAAACCTCGTGCTAGAGGCACATTTGCAGGACAGAGAAACCATTTCAGTCAGCAGTGTACAACTAATGCAGGGAAACACAGAAAAGTGATAGTAGTGATACATGTGCAGCAACCAAATAGGCAAAAAACAGATATAATGACCAGAACCAAAAGTGAAATCCAAAACACCGAGCTGGCCAATAGAACAAATAATTACAAATGGTAATGAACACAACCTATAAAGAATAAAAAGGACGAGCTCACCTGTGGAAGGGTGAATTCTCAGTCCCCCTACAAAGTGAATGTCCCAACATAGAAATAGTGCTGATGAGAGTTTTCTGTGGTGTGTATGGGGTACCTTGCTTTTGTGGCTTTCACATGTGCAGCAACAGCAGAGTGGGTACATGGGAAATTACACTATGGTGATGGTGTAAATGGGGTACAGAGGGCTGCATGTGTCACATGCAGTGGGCCAGCTGGGACACAGTGTGGACTAGGCAGATGCCTACCTGGCACATAGGAATGTAGAAGTGGAAAACCAACAAGACAGCAACTGGCCAAGGGCAAACATGTCCATGAGTGTGTGTCCCACAGTGTCCCAGGTGACAGTACCCAGCAAGTACCCCAAAGGGCACATAACATTGGCAAGTGGTGCCGGGGGGAAGCGTGGATGTCTATGCAGGCACCCCTACCCCATATCATGCACCATAGGCAGCTGCCTACCGGCACACTGAAAGGCCTGGGACTGCACACCACCAGCACCACCGGCACAAGGGCATGTCAGCATGGTGGCGGGAGGTGCTGGTGGCAGAGGGGGCAGTGGCATCTGCCCAAAGCAGACCACGGCCAAGCTCCATTTAGGTGGATGCCATGCACTGCAACAGACAAGGTCTGTCTGATGAACAGTCATGGTATACCCAGGGAATGATCTGCCTCCGTGGCAACAGTTTGGTGCAGTACACACAGTCAGTGTGTTCAGGGGCAGAAAGTCACAGATTCAAGTCCCAGCTGTGGCTCCTGCAAACCATGTCCCAATATTTACTAAACTGTGGTAATAAAGATGGAACCTTTATTGCAGAAAAAATAAACATGCCATAAACGCCCATTTTTTTACCCCTCAGAGCACAGACAACATAAACATGTGCAATCCCTAGAGCAGAGTTTCCCAACTGCAGTCCTGGAGGGCCAAACACCATTCAGGTTTCATGCTGTCCCTAGTAAATATGCATGTGCTGCATTTGTATGCACTGCCCCCATTGTATGCAAATGTATCTCATGCATATTCATTAGGGACAGCATGAAAACCTGAATCGTGTTTGGCCCACCAGGACCTGAGTTGGGAACTTCTGCCCTAGAGCAGCGGCCAACAGGGGCACAAACACCCACACCCACAGGCTCCACTATCCACAGCCTCATGGAGAGTCAGACTGCTGGGCTCTGCGCAGAGCAGCATCTCCCAGTACTAGCACCTGCATACCTTAACAATGCCATCCTAAACTTGGGAACATGTTACACATATATCAAAAGGTTGCTATGATTAATGTCAGATAACAAATCCTAAGTTAAACACAATTTGTTAACAGAGATTCATCATAGCAACCTTTCGGATATCTGTGGAGTGTGTTTCAGTTTTTGTTTCTGACAGTGTTTACCACCCTGGGGAGTGACCCCAACAGTATTGCATACCATAGCAATGCCTGCACTGTGCCCAGGACTGGTGTGGCAGCTAGGGCTGCCAAAAACCTCTATATTTGCACAATGCTGGCATAGGTGTGGGAGTGTGTGTATATCTATCCAGTGTTTTGTGGCTGCCTACACCTTACTGAACCCACACTGCTTGCACTGTTTCCAGTGTTAGCCTACCAATGTGCATAATGAGGAGCAAGGTACTGTGGATATGGCCCGGACAGTACCGGCCACCACCTGCAAGGACAGGGTGGCCACAGCATGTCACGCTGGGAGGTCACTCTAACCCTGACTAAGCAGTGACCACGGCATGGCTAGGTTCCCCCATAGTACTATACAGCATTTTTCTCAAGAGATATCTATAGGTTCCCTTTTCTGGAGCCCAATCACTGACATACCTGCTTGGTGTGTGTGCTCACATCCCGTTTTTGTGTGCACACAGTTCCTCCAGGAACATGTACTAGCGAGCAGGCTGTCTGCAGTTAGCATGTGTATGGCTGGAATACTTTGCAGGGTGCAGTGGGTGGAGACTGACTGTGCCCTCTGCTGGTGAATGTCAGATAGGGGTGGAGGCAGCTGAGCTTTACCAGGCCTACTACCCTATGCAATGCACACAGATCTGCATTGACTGCCCTGTAGGGTGCCCATTCCTCAGCAGGACTGGGGTTGATGGTCCTCTCTACTGCCACCATTGCAGAAATGTAGAATGTGGATCTGTTGGTAGGGGTTCCTGTCCCCCACCCTGACCCTCAGAGGGTGGGCTGGGTGGTGCTATGTAATCCGCTTTGGGTTTCGAACACCACCCTTCCCTTATAACATGTGACCATGGCACCCACACAGGATATGCACTATTCTGGGTGCATCATAGTTCACAAGGGTTAGATGTGACTGGGAAATACAGATGGACACAGGTGTATCCTAGGTGTGTCTGCAGGGACTACCCATCACACACTGGCACTGATGGGGACCTGCAGTGCAGTCTACCTTAGCCAAGCCAGGTGCTGCGGACCTGGTGCTGGGTGCCCCACCTTGCCCTCAGGGTGAGCACAGGAACCGCACAATGTCACAGTCTATAGCTAATCTGTGCCAGTAACACACAAGGTCAGTTTCCCCTAACAGGCCGGGTTGCTATAGAGGTGCATACCCCATCTTGTGATCAGATGTAGGCTGCTGATCTGCATGTGCAGTGCATCATGGGTACGGGTGGGTTTACCCCATCCAGGTAACCACAGCAGACAGTTTGTGTGGTGACCTGCAGTCTTTCTGTAGCCAGCCAGTGGTGTGTTAGACATTATAGAGATGTAGCCCACTGGTTACTTCAATGACTGCAGAGGTCATGGGTTTGATCCCACAGTGGTGTTATTTAATATGGCTGTCTGAGGCATTTCCTTTTAATTTATATCAGTGGTGACAGCAAAAACACCCTCACAGTGCCGTAGCCTAAGGTGCCTCATAAGGCACCCTATAGGGTACATTATAAGGTGCCTTGACGGACAGGACACTTTATAATGTGCCCTTTGGAGTGCCTTATAGGGCGCCTTATGCGGCACCTTAGGTTACGGCACTGTGAGGGTGTTTTTGCTGGCAGCACTGATTTAACTTAAAAAAAGGAAAGACAGCACTGATTTAAATTAAAATGAAATGCCTCCGACATTCTTCTTACATAACACCACTGCAGAATCAAACCCATGATCTCTGCCTCTGCAGTCATTGCAGTAACCAGTGGGCTACATCTTTATTGCATCTAACACTGCGCTGGTATGAACTTACGGTTAACACACATTAACGTGCCATGGCGCCCACTATCGCGTGATACAGATCGTGCTACCTTGCCACCGGAACGCCCACTCCTTATAAGGCATTCTTCACATTATCACTGCAACTAGCGCCAGAAACATTAAGACGGTTTAGTAAACATACCCCTAAGACGAATTAATGTAATAAAATGGACCTTTTGGTAAAAACTATTGATTATATATCAAATCATAAGTTTCAGCAAATAACAGGGTCTTCAAGGCCTTGTGGAAATGCTTAATATCAGTTATAATCCTGAGGTCCACTGGGAGAGAGTTCCAAAGTCTGGAAGCTACAGTATCCAGCAGGGGTACCAATTATGTTGTCATTATTGGCGCTGCTTCTTCTTGACCTATTGATAACATCTCTAGTTATAATACTTTGTAATGCATCTGCTGACAGATGATTTTAAATCCTAAAGATAATTAAAGGTGTCTTGAATTTAGACCTGACACTTACTGGAAGCCAGTGCAACTGTTGTAGGACAGGGGAGATATGATCTGTTTTTGCTGAACCTAATGCGTGCAGCAGTATTCTGAACCATCTGAAGAGGGTGTAGAGTTAACTGATGGAGGTCTTGATAAAGCAGATTTCTGTAATCTAGGAGGGGGCTGATGAGAGCCTGACAAACGGTACAGAAATTGTCTTGATGGAGTAATGGTTTTAGTTTTCTCACAATCTTTATATGATGATAGGCCTTGCTAGCAGTTCTAGCAATGTGAGATTTAAGGTTCAAAGCCTTATCCAATATTATGCCAAAGTATTTGATTTTGTTCTTAACTATAATGGGTCTACCTAGTAAATCAATAGTATTTGGAGGAATGAAATTAGGGTTCCTAGTAACAAACATTGCCTCAGTTTTGTCATAAATAAGTGTAAAATTATTATTTAAAAGCCAGGTATTCATGACTTGGAGACATCTAGAAATTGCTGGAAAGTCAAGCGACTGTAATACAATTGGAGTATATACTATGATGTCATCAGCATAATGGTTATCTTAAAAAAAATACTAGATAGGAAGCTATTATATCAAACAGGCGAGGGATGAGCTGGGCACCCCCAAGATACCCAAAGAAAGAACAGAGGCTCTCGTTTAGTAGCTTCGCTAAAAAAACCCGGAAAGCAACATATTCACAGACTATATAATTAACACCTAGCAAAAACTGTAACTGTTTAATTATTTAGCCTGGCACTCTAAGGGGTATGTTTACTAAACCGTCTTAATGTTACCGGCGTTAGTTGCAGTCTTACTGTGACGAATGCCATATAAGGTAGTGGGCGTTCGGGTCTTAAGGTAGCATTTCGGGTTATCGTGCGATAAAGTCCGTTTTCTTGCGATAGAGGGAGCCGTGGCACGTTAATGCGCGTTAGCCTTAATTAGGTGCGCTGACCTACAAACACAGCAGAAGAGGTGTAGCACAGTGGTTAATGCATTGACTGATGAAACAGGGGTCATGAGTTTGATCTCTCAAATGGGCTTAATGAGTAAGGCTGTTTGAGGCATTACCCTTTACTTTAAATCAGTGCTGTCTGAGGCAGTTTCTTTTTTAATTTAAATTAGTGCTGCCAGCAAACATACCCTCACAGTGCCGTAACCTAAGGTGTCGCATAAGGCACCCTATAAGGCACTCCAGAGGGCACATTATAAAGTGCACTGTCCGCCTAGGCACCTTATAATGTTCCCTATAGGGTGCCTTATAAGGCGCTTTATAGGGCACCTTATGAGGCACCTTAAGGTTGCAGCACTGTGAGTGTGTTTTTGCTGCAGCACTAATTTAAATTAAAAAAAAAAGAAAACACCTCAGACAGCCCTATTAAATAACCCCACTGTGGGATCAAACCCATGACCTCTGGCTATACAGGCAGTGAAGTAACCAGTGGGCTATAGCTACTAACAAAACCCTGGCTAGCTACAGAAGGACTTCAGGTCACCACACAAACTGTCTGCTGTGGTTACCAGGATAGGGTTAACCCACCCGTACCCATGATGCACTGCACATGCACATCAGCAGTCTACAGATGAACACAAGATGAGGTATGCACCCCCACAGCACCTCGGCCTGGTAGGGGGTACAAACTGTGTGTTACTGGCACAGAGTAGCTACAGACCGTCACATTGTGCGGGTACTGTGCTCACCCTAAGGGTAAGTTGGGGTGCCCAGCACCAGCTCCACAGCACCTTTCATGGTTGCAACAGGCCATGCTGCTGGTCCCCATGAGAGAGAGCATGCAAGCATCCCCCTGCAGACACACTGAGGATACATCTGCATCCTTCTGTATTTCTCAGTCATGTCTAGCACTTATAGGCTATGCTGCACCCAAACTAATGCATATCATGTGCTGGTGCCATGGTCACATGATGTAGGTGAAGGGGGGTGTTTGGACCCATAGGCAGATTATGTACCACCACCCACCCACCCTCTTTAGCTCAGGGTGGGAAATAGGATCTCCCACCAACAGAACCACATGCTACCTCCCTGCAATGGTGGCAGTAGAGGGGACCATCAACCCCAGTCCTGCTAGGGAACAGGCACCCTACAGCACAGTCAATGCAGATCTGTACACATCCATCCGGCTCATTGTAAACACAGCTACAGAAACGTGTAAGTTTTGATGTTCTATGTAAACCACACTGATCCAGAATAGCACAGTATATAAGAGAATGTAAAGAAATAAATCCATAAGGCAAAGCAGACAGTAGGACTGGGAATGCTCAGCTGCCCCCCACCACTATCTGACATTCTCCAGCAGCAAGCACTGGGAGTCTCCACCCACTGCACCCTGCAAAGTGCTCCAGCCATACACATACTAACTGCAGACAGTCTGCTAGCTAGTCCATAGTGCATGTTCCTGGAGAAAATGCATGCACACACACCAAGCAGATAAGTCAGTGATTCAGCCCCAAAAAAGAGAACCCATAAATATCACTTGAGAAAAATGCTATATAGCACTGTGGGGGAACCTAGCCATGCCGTGGTCACTGCTCAGTCAGGATGAGAGTGACCACCCAGCAGGACATGCTTTGGCCACCCTGTCCATGCAGGTGGTGACCGGGCACTACAATGTCCCAGCCATTGCCCTATGCCCTGTGCAGATGCATCCTGCCCAGGCCACCCTGTCCAGGCCATACCCACAGTACCTTGCTCCTCATTATGCACATTGGCAGGATAACACTGGAAACAGTGCAAGCAGTGTGGGCTGAGTAAGGTGTTGTCAGCCACCACACACTGGATAGACAGACACACACTCCCACACCTATGCCAGCATTGTGCAAATATAGAGGCTTTTGGCAGCCCTGGCCATCCGCACCAGTCCTGGGCACAGTGCAGGCATGGCTATGGTATGCAATACTGTTGGGGTCACTCCCCGGGTTGGTAAACACTGTCAGAAACCAGAACTGAAACACACTCCACAGACATCAGAAAGGTTGCTATGATGCAGCTCAATCAGCAAATTGTGCTGAACTTAGGAATTGCTATCGGCCATTAATCATAGCAACCTTTTGATATATGTGTAACATATTCCCAGGTTTAGGGCGGCATTGCTAAGATATGCAAGTGCTAGTATTGGGAGATGCTGCTGCACGCAGGGCCCAACATCCTGCCTCTCCATGAGGCTTTGGATAATGGAGCCTGTGGGTGCGGGTGTTTCAGCCCCTGTTGGCCGCTGCTCTAGGGCAGAGGTTCTCAACTCCGGTCCTGGTGGGCCAAACACTGTTCGGGTTTTCATGCTGTCCCCAATGAATATGCATGAGATACATTTGCATACCATGGGGGCGGTGCATAAAAATGCAGCACAGGCATCTTTATTAGAGACAGCATGAAACCTGAATGGTTTTTGGCCCTCCAGGACTGCATTTGGGAAACTCTGCTCTAAGTATTGCACATGTTTATGGTGTCTGTGCTCTGTAGGGTAAAATATAGGCATTTCAGGCATGTTTATGTTATCTGCAATAAAGGTTCCCTCTTTATTACCATGGTTTAGTACTGGGTAAAATATGGGGACTGGGTTGGTGGGAGCCACAGCTGGGACTTGAACCTATGACCTTCTGCTCCTGAACACACTGGCTGTGTGTATTGCACCACATTGTTGCCACAAGGACAGTTTATTCCCTGCGGATACCATAATTGTTCATCAGACAGAGCCTATCTGTTGCAGTGCCTAAACAGGGGTAGGCCATGGTCTGCTGTGGGCTGATGCCACTGCTCCCTCCACCACCAGTACTCCTCCGCCACCATACTGACATGCCCTTATGCTGGTGGTGCTGGTGGTGCGCAGTCTCAGGCCATCCAGTGTGCCGGTAGGCGGCTGCCTATAGTGCAGTATCTGGGGTAGGGGTGCCTGCATAGACGTCCACGCTTCCCCCCCACCACCGCCTGCCAATGTTCTGTGCCCTTGGGGGTACTGCTGGGTACTATCCCCTGTGACACTGTGGGACACACACTCATGCCCATGTTGGGCCCTCATCAGTTGCTGTATGGCTGTTGTACAGTTTCAGCATTCCTATGTGCCACCTAGGCATCTCCGTAGTCCGCATTGTTTCTCAGCTGCACCACAGCATGTGCTGCCTGCAGCCCTCTGTATCCCCTTTTCAAGCATCTGTACAGTTGCCCTTTCCGACCTGCCCACCCTGCTGTTGCCACACATGTGCATGCCATAAGAAACCTGTCCAATAAAAAGGGAAAACCCTGATCAGCGCTATTTCAATGTGGGATCATTCACCTTGTAGGGGGACAGAGCATAGACCCTTCCAACAATGATATCTTTTTTTTGTTAGCTTTCTCAGCAGTGTTTTTTAATTTTTTCCATTAATATCACTATTGGCCAGCTTGGTTATGGTGATTTTAAATTTTGTTCAGGTCATTTTCCATGTTTATTTGCCCTTTTCTTCCTTGCACATGTATCACAACTATCACTTTATTAGGTTTCCCTGGCTTTGCTGTACATTGCTGATGGAAATGGTTTCTCTTTCCTGCAAATGTGCCTTAACGCGAGGGTTTCACTGGCATTAGTGATCATACTCGGATTCCACAGCGTTAGTGTGCCTGGAGCCTCTCCCCTCCCACTCTCCACCCATTGACTCCTTCTCTCCGCCCTCTGGGGAGCCTTCCTCCACCCTTCAGCGCCGGATTTCACAGCGTTAGGGTGCCTTAACGCCGCAGGTGCATTATCGCATGATAAGGTATGTTATCGCGTGATAACGTGCCTTGATCGCCCGGTAACGTACCTTATCGTGCGCTTATTCCGCCACTGCGAAGTTAGCGCCCTTTAGAAAACATACCCCATGGTATGGTATGGTAGGTTTGCTCTTTGTTGGAGGGTTTTGTATTAGTTCACAATATGCCTTGTACTGCAGAATAGTGGTTGTTGTTATTGATAGTGAGATGATCAGAATCAGATATTTTTTTTTAAATATGGAGTTCTGTGGGTGAATGTCCTGGATCTGCTCTGCACCTACTGTGGATGCAAAATACTATATGTTGAAAAAGAAAAAGGAAGAACCATAAAGCAGTTTATAAAAACAAAATAAAAATGAGTTATAATTTATTTTTATAAACTGTGCTGTTCGTTCTTGCTGTCTTTTGGTTCCTTGGTGTGCAAATAGGACCTTACCTAGCCCTGTGCAAGCGATGCAGCCGCACAGGGCGCAAAGACTTGGGGGGCTCATTTCGGCTGTCTGCTGTTGCCCTGCCACCGCTGACAGGACAATAGTAGGCAGGCGAAATGCATCACACAAGCCTTTTCACAGCACTTTAAGCAGGTCTGGCCCCTCCCTCCTCCGACACGATGTCAGATCAGGGAGGGACAGATCTGCTTAAAGTGCCAGTGCCTTTCAGATCGGGCACATCCCCCCTCCTCCCCATACCACCGTCCAGAGCTGTCTGCTCTTTCCCTGCTGCCGGCGGCACCATGAAAAAAAAGAGATGGCAGCAGCATCAGGGAAAGAGCAGGCTGTGCTAAACGGAGGCATGGGGGGGAAAGAGGGGGCGTGCGCCCGAGCTGCAAGTTGCAGCTCAGTACGTCCCTGTGTGCAAACATCTCGCATTTCCTCAATATAATCTAATTGGCTTTTTGGTTTGGTTCAGTCTCTGATTGGATTTCTGAAAAAGCCCCGCCCCCTCTAAGGTGTGTGTGGGGTACCATCTCATTCTTCACCTCAGGCAGCAGATTGTCTTGAGCTGCCCCTGAGCATAGTGCTCAAGTATGAAAGAGCACTATGTTAATGGTGCAAATGGGGAAAAGGAGGGTGCACGTGGGTCAGGCAGTGGGGGCCGCTGGTGCACAGGGTGGACCAGGCAGTTGCCTAGGTGGCACATAAGGACATAGGACTTGAAAATATGCCAGACTGTGTCAGACCAAGGTCCATCATGCCCAGTGTCCTGTATCCAACAGTGGCCAATCCAGGTCACAAGTACTTAGCAGTTTCCCCAAAAGACACACAGGATCCACAGAGCATGTATTGGGCAAGCAGGATATATTCTGGGCCCCTCATTAGTAATGGTTTATGGTCCGCTCCCCAGGAACCTCTCCAAACATTTCTGAAACCCAGCTACACTAAGAGCCTTTATGACATCCTCCAGAAATGAATTCCAGAGTTTGAATACAAGTTAACTTAGAAACCATTCACTCCCGGTAGTCCTCAATGGCATACACTGTAGCCTCATTGCATATCCCTAGTCCTACTACATTTTGATGGCATAAACAATCAAGCTATGTTTACACAATCCACTCCAAGCAATAATTTATAGACCTCTAACATAACACCCCTCAGCAGTCTCTTCCCCAGATTGAAGAGACATAACATTGGCAGGCGGAGAAGGGGTCCCTGGAGAGGCAGATGGTTGTGGGGAGATGTCTGGCCATCCATCTATGCCTCTGCACCCCTGTGCCCTAGGCACCTGCCAAATCACATGTTGGCTGGCCTGGGACTGCACACCATCAGCACTGATAGCACACATGGGCATATAAACATGGTGTGGGGAGTGCTGGCGGATGGGGCAGTGGCAACTGCCTGCAGCAAACAAAAGCCATGCCCTGATACAGTGCACCATGCACAGTTTAGAAGAGTAGAACGGAGGAGAATAGAGAGAGGGACTAGAGAAGAGGAGGGAAGAACAGAAATGGGGCAGAGTATCAGATTCTCAAATACATGAACAATGACATGAACAAGAAGACATAGTAGAGGTGAGGTACAGACCCAAAAATAGGAGAGTAAGGGCATAAACCTTGAAGGGGTCAGTGGACCTAATAAGATGAAGCACAGATGGAAGGGATGTAACACAGGTTGTTAAATTTGCCCATGTTGAGCTTTTGGCCGTGGGATAAGACTTTTCTATTTCTCCTCTCCAAATGCAGTAAGTAATTGGTTTATGTGAATATGGTATGCTGGATTGTTGGAGTGGTTTTTTTAGGAGGCTTCTCTTTTTCTTTGTTTTTTTGTTTTTTCTTTAAGTACTGTTTTCTCATGTCATTTTTCTAGTTTGTGATGTGAAGTGATTGAGGGGATTTTTTTAGTATTTGGTAGTTTGGTAACACTTTTTGGTGTTTTTTTGTTTGTTAGGAGGATTCCCAAGCAAGTGGTTTTATCCCCTTGAAATTGAGGTTTTGGCTATGCCCTAAAGGAGTGAAACGTTGATGGCGCCAGGATTTGCATTAGTGTTATAGCCTGGAGTTATAGCCTGCTTGAATTGTCATCTGAAGTGAGAGTGCTTTTTAACTTCCATACTGCAGTTTAATTTTTGGCTACAGATTTAAGAAAAATGCATCTATTTGTTGTAAAGTTCTGAAGTTGTGATTGAACTCTTTTTTGATATATTTTTCCTCAAATATTTTTGGAGTTTGTGCTTTCTTCTTGAGTGGACTGTGTTCAGCAACACTCTTTACAATTTATTTTTTTTTGGAGTGGTCAATACAATAGCAGTAACTATGGATGCCACTCTCAAAAATTAGCCACTTGACTAAAGACTGAACAACTATCCACAGGGTCACCATGAATTGACATCAACTTGACGGCACTTAAAAACAACCAATGAAAACAAATACCTCCCTATCTCCAAGTATCTTCCAAAGGCTTTCAATGTCATCTAGCAGGAACCACAGCTTTACCAGCCCAGTATTCAGTGAAGCTCTTGTCAAACCTACCTTCAAATTCTGCAACCTCTTTCTCAAATGACTGGTTCTCACATTGGGCCATCTTTCATCTACCATCTTTTCAAAGCTCAGCTGCATGACCAATGTTATGACCATATAACAGCTTTTCTCAAGTCACTACATTGGTTCTGCATCCATTTCTGCATATACAATGTGGTTAACATTATTGACACCCTTGCATTTTAGGTATGTTGTATATAATATCTTGAGAAATATTTGGAAATATTCCAACTGTATGTTATCATAATATTTTAATAGTATGTTCAAAGGTATATAACAAAAAAAAAAAGATGCCCGTGCAACTAAGACCTAGTAATTTCAAAGAAAAAAAACAAAATATGACCTGGACAGGATCAATGGCCCCCTTCACTAATACTTTGTTGCACAGCCCCTGGCAGTGATGACAGACTCCAAACGTTTCTTGTAGCCATCTATAAGTTTCATATATCTGTCTGCTGGTAGTTTCTCTCACTCTTAAACTGTGATTTGTTCCAGCTCAAGAATGTTTTCAGGATTCCCTTTCACTAATAACAGATTTCAACTCTTTCCAAAGGTTCTCAAATGGATTGAGATCAGGACTCATTGCTGGCCAATTTAAAACAATCCATTTGTTCTTTTTAACCATTCTTTTGTACTTTTAGATGTATGTTTCGGGTCATCATCCTGCTGGAGAAGCCATGACCTTCAACCCAGACCTGGCTTTCTGAGACTAGGTAGCACATTTTGTTCCAAAATACATTGGTATTCCTCTGACTTTATGATTTCTTTAATACATTACAGACCTTGAGTTCCTAAGGCAGCAAAACAGCCCCACAACAATATGAAACCTCCTTCATATTTAACTGTAGGAAGGGTGCTTTTTCCTTATAAGCTTCATTCCCAATATTCATCTGCAATGACTATGTGCTCTAAAGCGCATAGCCATCACCGCTGAGCCTTAACTGCGGATATTCAATACTGGGGCCATATCCAGCCACCAGCATTGAATATCCAGGTATGTTGAATGGCATGGAAGCTAATTGGGCAGCGCCGATATTGAGCTGCTGCCCGGTTAGCTCCCATGGGTAAAGATAGGCCAGCTTTTCCTGTGCCTGTATTTACCCTTGGGTTGCTAACTGGGAAGTGGTTCAATATCGGCACTGCCTGGTTAGTAATAGGTGCTGCCTCCGCTCTGCTCTGGAATGCCCATGACAAACTCCAATGGTTCACGGTTAGCATCGGGGCATGTAGCGGCATTAGTTGGGGATATTCAGCACTGCTAACCATTTTAGTGCCACTAATATCCAAGTTTACAGACCTATAAACTGCTAATATCATGGTTTATAGGTCTGTAAATGGTGTAAATGCCTTTGAATATCGGGCTCTTAATTTCTTCACCTATAAATGTATCGCTGGTTTGCATTGCCAAAGAGCTCAAGTTTGATTTCATCTGTCCATAGAACACTTTCCGAAAAGGATTGTGGTTTCTCAAGGTGGGCTTCGGCAAAGTTCAGGTGTGTCTTTCTATGCCTGTCTTTGAGCAGTGGGGACTCCTTGGTCTTCCCCTATAAAGACCTTCATTATTTAGTGCACAGATTGTTCCAGGTCAGTCTTAAATGCTGGATGCTGTACGTAGTGCTTTTTCAACAGTTTGTACTAACATTCAAAGACTTCTTGGATTAATTTTCCTCTTCCCACCATGTCCTGGGAGGTTATTTACAGTTCCATGAGCAGAAAACCTCTTAATAACATGGCAAACTGTAGACACAGAAATCCTAAGTTCTTTGGAGATGGCCTTGTATCCCTTTGAAGTTTAATGTTTGCTGATAATGGATTTTCAGAAAGCCTTTGACAAGGTCCCTCATTAAAAAGTCATGGGATAGAGTCAGGGTACTATTGTGGATCAGGAACTGGTTAAAAGATAGAAAGCAGAGGGTGAGTCTAAATGGCCAATTTTCACAATGGAGGAATGTTAGTAGTGGAGAACCCCAGGGATCTGTGCTGGGTCCACTGCTTTTTAACACATTTGTATTTGACCTGGAAATGGGAATAACAAGTGAGGCAATCGAATTTGCAGATGACACAAAATTATTCAAATTTGTTAAAACCCATGAGGATTGTGAAAAATTGCAAGAGGACCTTAATAAATTGGAAGACTGGAATCCAAATGGCAAATTAAATTTAATGTGGACAAGTGCAAAGTTATGCACGTAGGAAAGAACAACCCAAACTATGGTTACACGACACAAGGTTCCATATTAGGAACCACCACCCAGGAAAAGATTTAGGCATCATCGCGGATAACATGTTGAAACCCTCCACCCAGTGTGCAGTGGTGGCCAAGAGAGCAAATAGAAAGCTAAGAATCATAAGGAAAGGAATGGAGAATAAAACAAAGGATATTATAATGTCTCTGTATCATTCCATGGTGCGACTGCACCTTGAATATTATGTGCAATTCTGGTTGCCATATCTAAAAAAGGATATAGCATTATTAGAAAAGGTACAAAGAAGAGCCACCAAAATGGTAAAGTGGATGGAAGGATACTCCTATGAAGAGAGGCTAAAAGGGTTATGGCTCTTCAACTGGGAAATGAGACGGTTGAGGGGAGATATAGTAGAGGTCTATAAATTAATGAATGGAGTGGAACATGTAAATGTAGATTACTTGTTTATGCCATCAAAATATAGAAAGACTAGGGGACATACAATGAAGCTACAGGGTAACCTATTTAAGACTAATAAGAGAAAATATTTTTTCACTCAACGTGTGTTCAAACTCTGGAATTTGTTACCGGAGGATGTAGTAAAAGCTGTTAGGGTAGCTGGGTTTAAAAAAGGTTTGGACAAGTTCCTGGAGGAAAGGTCCATAAACTATTATTAAGGAGTACCTGGGATATTCACTGTTTGCCCCAATGCAAGCATTGTGGAATCTTGTCTTTTGGGGAAACTGCTAGGTACTTGTGACCTGGATTGGCCACTTTTGGAAACAGAATACTGGGCTCGATGGACCTTGGTATGACCCAGTATGGCATATCTCATGTTCTTATGTTATATTTCTGATGGTCTCTCTTGTCTTCACCATTGTGAAAATGGAACAGGGAGTGAATATGGCCATTTTAAATATTAGAGCCATCATTCATTGGTTGATTCAAGTCATGTGAGTACTGACAATTGATCACAGGTGCGTCTAATTTTATTGAAATGGGAGTGTGGTTCTTCTGTTCAAATTGATTTGAATAGTTGATAATGGTGACAATAATCATGTTTGCAGACACTGGAACAGCGATGGATATTCTTACTTGATACAGTTAGCCCTAAAGGCTTGAATGCACAAATTGACTGGTATACGATCATCTGATTCATCTTTTTTATTTTTATTGTGATCACCAGTCTTGTTTAGGGGTTTCCCTTGTCAGTGGGATCCCCCTATCGGATGAGTGGCTCACATTCTTGATTGGATGATGGTTGATTCTCGTCAGGAGTGACGCCAGACGCCGAACTGTGTTATGTAAGGCGTTTCCTCTATCTTATTTTCATTGAAGCTTTGGATTTGTTGCAATTAGATTGACCTGAAGCAGGGTTGAAGATTTTGTCAAACCTGAAACGTGACACGTCATCATTTCTGATTTTTGGTGGCTTAAATCAACAAAGCTAAGTATAGTGTTCATATTTTTAAATATTGAAATGATTAAAAAGGAGAGGCCTCAGTGGCGTACAGACTAGTTCTGTTCACTTTGTTGGCAGCTCCAACAAAAAATTAGTGGGGAATCTTCCTTGATCATATCGGAATCTTTTTTGAAGTGTGGTTTATTTTGATTCTGATTGGGTTTTTTTGACTTTGAATAATCATGTCCTGGCAATGACCCAGCTTTTATACTATTTCATACTATTTCCTTTTTTAATTGGTCTTGTTTTATTTGATTCTTTTATGTGTCAAATATGTGTGCATATATAATCCAAAGCCATTTCACTGGCCACTTTTTTTTTAGGAGATATTGGACATTAAGGGGTTGACCTTCAAGGATGCCAATAATGTTGACCACAACTGGAACTAAAACTTCAGTGTACACATTCATTATTTCTTCCACTCCCAGTTACTTTTTCTTTTCTCTCTCCTTACACTCTTCTTTCTGGACTCTGCTCATCATGCAAGTCACGCCTACTTTTGTCCCTCTCATTTATCACCAAATCCTGATTCTAGCCTTTCCGCCTTGGCATGCTGTAAGCTTGAAACAGACTGAATCAAATGTAGGTTAAAACCCCTCTCTTTGAGGCTGCTTTTAAATCTTAAACACTGGCTTTCCTTGATATTGTTCTGTTAATTTTTAACCACTTTTCTATAATAAATACATTTCCCATGTTTCTTCTTTGTCTTGTATGTGTCTTGATTTGCTTGTAACAACCATAGGGCAGGGATGTCTATATGTCTATCTATACACCACTGCATATGCCTAGTAGTAGTAATAAGTGATGAAGATGCATTATCATGATCAGCAAAGTGCAACACACTTTGAAATGGGGATATCTCTACTCTAAACTGTGTTCTCAATCATAAAGCAAGGTAAATAAGTGTTATATTTGGCCTGACATGGGTTGATACTATCTTCTTAATATTTATCTTCTCTTCTTCAGTGCATTTTCTTTCTTGGGAATACTTAGCTGCTGTTCATGCAAAAATCGATTGCAATTTAAATTCTTATTTGACATCTGTCATATGGTTAGAAATACATATTTTTTGTTTCAGGTTTTCACCCAACTATTTTTGTCTTGAGGATGCAGTACATTAATCAAAAAGGTTTGGTAATCTGTGATCTTTTTCCCCATACATAGGTTATGCTGGTAAGCAATTAACTCATTATAAAATTAGGTTACTGTATTTCCTGGAAAAGTGCTTCTTTTTTAACCATCTCATTATGGACTTTGTCACTGGAGAAAAACAGATGGGACTGCATAAAATATTAGTTTAGACAGGAAAGCTATACTGCAGCTGAATGGGGTACATTAATGCATGCACTGGGAAGCTGCACAGTTCTGTAATCAGTGATCTCTGTATTGGGCCAAATGGTATTTGGAAGGTTAATCACATGTTTCTTCCAAGTGCTGTTGGAAGCATTCACATGAGTCTCAGAGTAAATCTTGGAGGCCTGTTTCCTACAAGACTATTTATAACTTGGATGAACATGCAGGACTGTTACACCTTTCTAAATGCTTTGACTGCCAAATAATTTATTGTAGACTATTTCTAATATCAGTTGCCAGATGAAAGAATTTAAAAATGAACTTACTTCAGCCAGATTAAAGCCACTTAGGGATCTATTAGTTATGTTACATTAAAACCAGTGTAACATAAATTATCTGCCAGTTTTAACACTGAATACATCCAGAATTAATGCCTGAGGTATCAAACTGATAATATACAAAATATGTTTACATTACTGTGGCTGCAATGTACGCAGTGTGGGTATGATGATATTGGCATGTTTTGCCGATGAGGTTTCCCTGTGCTAACAGGTATTTATCTTTAGCAACAAGAGAGAGTAGATTTATCTCCTCAGGGTAGCGGTGTCAAAATTAAAATTGCCCCTATGATACTCTGACCCTTTGTCAAGCATCAAGAGTTTCAGTGGTGCTAGTTTGATATTGAGAAGGACACCCTCTTATTCATGCTGTCAAAGATTAATAACATTTTTTTCAGCTGTCAGTTCAATCTGATGAGAGTAGGGAAGTCTGAAACACATTCAGAGTGGGGTGGATAGCAAAGTTTAGGACCATAGACTTCTGGAAGGGTGGTGGTAGGTTTTTAGGGATATTAAGAAGGCCCAGAGACACAATGTTCTTTCAGAATAGATTGAGTGAAGTTTCCTTCTAACACTGAAGATAAAAAAAAATACTTTTTAAGGGGGTAAGTTGGGTCAAGCAGGAGTTTAGTGTGGGTAAGGATCAGGAGACATGGAAACTTTCTGTAGCGGGGTTTAACACAGTAGATAAAATACCAATTGGCCCTCCTGGCAACGCACTTATTTTACCCTTTGTCGAAGATGGGATGGGCTCTGGACACTTGAGGAATGAAGGATAGGAGATTGAGGGGGGGGGGAGCCTCAAGGCCCAGACACTTTTAAAGGTAAGAGTGGGTTCAAGAGAGCTTGGAAGTCCATTCTTGTTTCAGGAACCAGGACGTTATTTCAGTGAGAAAAGGAAAAGCAAAAGTATCCATTCTATTTGATTTGATTTGTTAATTTAACATATGGCAATCTACAATCAAGTGTCATAGCAGTGTCCAATAAAAATAGAATCCTATAACAACATTGTAATATAAAAATAAATGAGACTCCCCTAAAGTTGGGTGTTTCAGAGTGTGCTGAATAATTTAGAATCAAAAGGTAAATGGTCACAGTACGCTGCTGAAGAGAGGTTAGATAAGGGCCAACATTAAAAGAGCAGCCTGCAATAACAGTCACTAGTAAATATGGGGGGAGGGGGTATGCAAATCACTGCCTGTGCTGAAGGAGCAAGGGTAATATTTGCTCACTTTTATATCTAGTATTAAGATTTAACTTTGAATCTATAGGGAAAAGAGAGGTGAATAAAATGTACATACTAGCAGAAAGTAGAAAAGTAAATACTAGGGGGGGGGGGGGGAGAGAGCAGTGGAAATTGCTCACCCTGTGAGAAATGGTATCATTTTCCAATGCAGAAAGGAACTTGGGGAACAGTTACCTGAGATTTAGGGGTATGTTTACTAAATTGTTTTAACATAGCAGTGGCATCGCATGATATGTAATGTTATTGCACGTTAATGGTACTTCACCGTGTGAAAATGTCATGTATTGCGCAATAATGCCTGCAGTGGCGTTACGGTGTAGAGAGGGTGGAGTAAGGCTCCTCAGGGGCAGAGAAAAGGGCTCAATGGGCGGGGAGTGGATCCATGCACACTATCACCGTGAAATGAAGCTCTGAAAATTAGGGCCAGTGAAAACCTCGCGCTAGACGCATTTGCAGGACAGAGAAACCATTTCAGTCAGCAATGTACAGCAAAAGCAGGGAAACCTTGTAAAGTGATAGCAGTGGTACATGTGCAGCAACCAAAAAGGCACAAACCATAAATAATGACCAGTACCAAAATTGAAATCCAAAACACCGAGCTGGTCAGTAGAACAAATAATGACAAGCGGTAATGAACACACCCTATAAAGAGGAAAAAGGGCGCGTGTACATTTGGAAGGGTCAATTCACAGCCCCCCCACAAAGTGAATGTGCCAACATAGAAATAGTGCTGATGAGGGTTTTCTGTGGTGTGTATGGGGTAGCTTGCTTTTGTGGCTTACACATGTGTAGCAACAGCAGAGTGGACATGTGGGAAAGAGCACTATGGTGATGGTGTAACTGGGGTACAGGGGGCTGCAGGCGACACATGCACTGGGCCATCTGGGGCACAGTGTGGACTAGGCAGATGCCTACCTGGCACATAGGAATGCAAAAAATGAAAAGCAGCAAGACAGCAACTGACCAGGGTCCAATATGGCTACGAGTGTGCGTCCCACAGTGTCCCAGGGGATAGCACCCAGCAGGTACCCCCAAGGGCACAGAACATTGGCAGGTGGTGCCGGGGGGATGTGCTGATGTCCATGTTAGCACCCCTACCCCATACCCCACACCCCACACCATAGGCATCCGCCTAGCGGCACACTGGATGGCATGGGACTGCGCACCACCGGCAGAAGGGCATGTCAGCATGGTGGTGGAGGGGGTGCTGGCACTGGAGGAGGCAGTGGCAGCTGCCCACAGCAGAGCAAGGCCAAGCCCTGTACAGGTGGGTGGCGTGCAGTGCAACAGATAAGGGCTGTCTGAGGAACAGTCATGGGATCCCCAGGGAACAACTTGCCTCTGTGGTAACAGTGTGGTGCAATACACACAGCCAGTGTGCCCAAAGGCAGAAAGTCACAGGTTCACATCCCAGCTGGGGCCCCTGCAGACCATGCCCCACTATTTTACCCTACAGTGTGCAGACACCATAAACATGTTCACTGCCTAGAGCAGAGGTTCCCAACCCCAGTCCTGGAGGTGCAAACACCATTCAGGTTGTCAGGATGTTCCTAAGAAATATCCATGAGATGCATTTACATACCTCCCCCATTGAATGCAAATGTATTCATGTATATTCATTAGTGACATCCAGGAAACCAGAATCATGCTTGGCCCACCAGGACCGGAGTCTGGACCCTCTGCACCAGAGCTGCGGCCAACAGATGCACAAACACCCACACCAACGGGCACCACTATACAAAGCCTCATGGAGAGTCAGGCTGTTGGGCCATGCGCAGAGCAGCAGCTACCACCACCTGCACCTGTATACCTTAGCAATGCAGTCAGATCCATGGAAACACGTTCCATATATGTATCAAAAGCTTGCTATGATTAACGTGAGATCACAAAACCTAACAATTTTGTAAAATAGATTCATCATACCAACCTTTCTGATATCTGTGGAGTGTGCTGCACATGTGTTTACAACACTGTCTACCACCCTGGAGAGTGAACCTAATAGTATTGCGTACCTTCGCACTGCCTGCACAGTGCCCAGGACTGGTGTGGAGGCCAGGGCTGGCAGCCACCTCTACCGTTGCACAATGCAGAAATAGGTGTTGGAGTGTGTATATGTCTATCCAGTGTTTTGCGGATTCCTACACCTTACTGAGCCCACAATGCTTGCACAGTTTCCAGCGTTAGCCTGCCATTGTGCTTAATGAGGGCCAAGGTATTATGGGTATGGGCCTGACAGGGCGGTCTGGGCAGGATGCATGTGTGCAGGGCATAGGGCAATATCTGGGATATTGTAGTGCACATCCACCACCTGCAAGGACACAGTAGCCACAGCATGTCATGCTAGGAGGTCAGTCCCACTCTGACTGAGTTGTGACCATGCCATGTCCAGGTTCCCACATAATGCTATGTACAGTTTCTGTAAGTGATATTTCTGGGTTCCCATTTCTGGGGCCCAATCACTGACAAACCTGCTTGGTGTGTGCACCAGATCCCACGCCTGGGTGCACAGTGTACATTTTGGCACATGCACTATGTGCTAGCTAGCAGACTGTCTGTAGTTAGTATGTGTATGGCTGTAACACCTTACAGGATGCAGCAGGTGCACACTAACTGCCCTCTGCTGGTGCATGTCAGAATGTAGTGGGAGGCAGCTGAACTGACCAGGCATGCTGGCAGTGGTCCAGTTCCATGTGCAGATCTGCATCAGCTCTCAGGTTGCTGGTCCCACAGTCTGTTATCATGTACCTCAACTGGCCCTATTGCAAACAGTGATAGTGTGTGTCTGTTGTTTGCAGATCATGTTCCCTACCCTGACTCACAGAGGGCAGGCGTGCTACATATATCTTTGTCATATGAGTCCAGACACACTCCTGCTCCAAAAACAGATGTCCATGGCAACCTCACTAAATATACATTATGTTGCAAGCATCATGGTCCACATGGGCTACACATTTCTGGCAAATAGAAATGAACATAGAAAACATCCAAGGCTGTCTGCAAAGAATAACCCACACACTGGCAGTGATGGTGAACTGCAGCAAAACCTACCACAAACAACCCCGGTACTGTGAACCTGATGCTGTCCACATGACTTTACCCTCAGGGTGATCACAGAACACACACAATGGCATGGTCAGTAGGCACACTGTGCCAGTAACACACATGGTCAGTCCCCCTACCCAGTTGACGTGCTGCAGAGGTGCAAACCCCATCTGGTGAGCAGATGTAGACTGCTGTTCTGCATGTGAATTGCATCATGTGAACTTTTGGTGCTAACCTATCCTGGTAGCCACACCAGACAGTGTGTCTGGTGACCTGCACTGGTTCAGTAGCTAGCCATAGTTTAGCTACAACCAATAGTGATGTAGGACAATGGTTAATATAATGACCTCAGTGGGAGAGGTCATGGGTTCAATACCCCAGTGGGCCTGTATATTGATGTATCTGGATGGATATGATATACTGTATTATCATTACATCAGAGCCTTTTACCACATAAAAGTTTTTTTAAAAGTGTTGCCAGTCGCATGTGGTGGGTATGTTGGAAGAGTGGTGTGGGCTGCAGGTTGCTAGATTAGCTGGTGAGCTATATACAAAGTGCGTCCGTCAGTAAAACTCTTTGAGGCTATGGCCATTTATGCCTGTAACAGTCTGACATAGATCTGAAATCAGTGTGCACACCCCAAAACACCCTCAGCTCAGTTGCCCAAACTAAGGTGCCCTGTAAAATGCCCTAACTGTGTTCTTACACTATCCTGGTAAGCAGAGCAGAAAGTGTGTGCAGATGACCTGGTGTAACTGTGTAGCCAGCAGTTGCAATGATAAAAGGCATAGCACACTCGTTAATACTATGCCTTTACAACCAGTGGTGATGGGCTCAAGACCCCAGTGTGCTAACATCAGGATAAATGCCTAAGACGTATATTGTGGTAAGAAGAGTCAGACACATCTCTGCAATATGTATATGCAGCATAAATCTTTTCACCGTAGCCGTGTACCCCAAGGTGCCTCACAGCATGGCGTGGCAGGAAAGTGCGCCATAAGGTGCCCTATGAAGTGGCCTGGACAAAAGGCAGAAAGCCTGCAGCGCCGCGTATCTTGGTGGCGCCACGTTTGCCTGTACCGGCCATAGCACGGGCATGTATCTAGCATGCCGTAGTGATGCACGGCAGTGTGCTTTGATGCGTGGCAGCGTGCATTTATGCATGGAAGCACACATGCGTGCATATGCGACGTGCATGCATGCGTCAGCAAGGCATTGGAGAAAATGGCGACGCGGTCAAGGAAGGAAGCCTGCCTTCACTCATCGGGAGCTGCGACACCTTGCAGGACTAATCTGCGTTAGGCAGCACAAATTATTCCCCGGCTCCTCCATACACCAGGACCTCTGCCGCGTTAGGAGGGCATGGGAGCACGTCATGAGGCGGTACAATCGTCTTGCTGACTACCCACATGAGGTAAGTGTATGGGGACAGGTCACACAATGCAAGTTGTGCAACACATTATTCAGCAATGGACACACATCATAGATGTACAACATGGTATAGACATCAGTCTTTGAGCCATCCAGCGCTGAATGTAGCTGCGTATGCTGCGGTGTGTAGGTATGCCCTATCCCCAGGAGGCTAAAGACCTGATCACAGAGGTCCGGTTGTCAGCCTGGTGTTATGGTACCTGCTGCTGTTGATGTGTTAAAATCCACCCTAACCCCAGGAGAACTTAGATCTGCCTAAAGAGGTCTGGTAAACAGCATACTGACATGGTAGGTTCTGCAGTTGCAGGTTCACAGATCTGCCCTACCCCCAGGAGTCCTGAGACCTGATGACACAGGTGTGTAATAAATCCAGATATTGTGGTAGTTTATGCAGGGTCAGGTCACACATCTGCCCTACTCCCAGGAGGCCCAGACCTGATTATACAGGTCTGTAATAAATTCTGTTAGTATGGTAGTGTATGCAGTTGCAGGTTTACACATCTGCCCACCTCCAGGAGTCCTGTGACCTGATCAAAGTGGTCTGTTATCCATCCTGGTCGGTTATGCATTTGCAGGTTAAAACATCTGCTCTACCCCCAGGGGGTCTGAGACTTGATCAAAGTGGTCTGTCAGTCATCCTGGTATTATGGTATGTGCTGCTGTTGATATGTACTGATCAACCCTACCCCCAGGAGCCCTGAGACCTAATAAAAGTGGTCTGTTATCCATCCTGGTGGTATGGTCTGTTATGCATTTGCAGGTTAAAACATCTGCCCTACACCCAGGGGGCCTGAGACCTGAACAAAGTGGTCTGTCAGTCACCCTGGTGTTATGGTATGTGCTGCAGGCGATATGTTCTAAACCACCCTACCCCCAGGAGTCCTGAGACCTGATCAAAGTGATCTGTCAGTCACCCTGGTGTTATGGTCTTTGTTGATGTTGATATGTTCTAATCCACCCTACCCCCAGGAGTCCTGAGACCTCATCAAAGTGGCCTGTTATCCATCCTGGTGGTATGGTCGTTTATGCATTTGCAGGTTAAAACATCTGCCCTATCCCCAGGGGCCTGAGACCTGATCAAAATGGTCTGTCAGTCACCCTGGTGTTATGGTATGTGCTGCTGTTGATGTGTTCTAATCCACCCTACCCCCAGCAGACCTGAGACCTGATTACAAAGGTCTGTATGAAATCCAGATATTGTGGTAGGTTATGCAGGGTCAGGTCACACATCTGCCCTATTCCCAGGAGGCCCAGACCTCATTACACAGGTCTATTATGGATCCTGATGGTATGGTAGATGCAGCTGTGGTTGTATTCCAATCTACCCCAGCACCAGGAGCCCTGAGAACTGATCACAAAGGTCTGTAATAAATCCAGATATTATGGTAGTGTATGCAGTTTCAGGTCACACACCTGCCCTCTCCCCAGGAGGCCCGTACCTGATCTCAGAGGACCATTATAGATGCTAGTGTTAGGGTACCTGCACCTGTTGGGGTTTCACAGCTCTGTCCTAACTCCAGGAGGGCACAGACCAGATCACAGATGTTACTAGCTCAGCTAGGTGTGGTGGGCCATGCTCCTGTTGCAGTCGCCCACAACTGCCCTATTCGCAGGAGGCCTTAGTCATGACAACAGAGGTATAGTAGAAAGCCTAATGTCATGGTAGTGGTGCCTGGCGATGTGTGCAGGGCCACCGACCTCCCACTTTATCTCAGAACACATCACCCATGTGTTGTAAGGATAGCATGGTGCCATGGCGGGTGTGTCGGATGATGTGTGTAGGTCAGACAAACACACAGGTGTGTGCCAGACCACACAGGGAGTTAGGGAACACCTCCCCTGGATATCAGAATGGCCAAACCACACGTGGCATGGTGCTGCCATGTTATGCAAGGAGAGTGTAGGAACAGGGTATGGGGGGTCCAGGGGGTTACGCACAGTACACATAGGTGGCACCTCACACATGCCCAGACCCACAGCCACACATGCAGGGTGCGCTGGCAACAGGTTGTAGAGGACACACTGGCCAGAGCAGCAGAAGCAGCACACTGTTGCTCACAGAGATGTGTGATATGCGGTGGGCACCCACCAGAGATATCTGGGCCCTAATGCTCCCACCCATTGCTTCCCCCCCCCCCCGGTAGAGGATCTACAGAAAAAGGGTCGGGAGTTGCGGCTGCACTGCCCGGAGGTCCTTGCCCGCCTCCAAAGGAGGGCGCTGGAGAAAAGTGGCGGTGAGTGTTGCGGCCTCTGCAGCGCAGTACAGCATGTCACAGTGGCCCAACAGCCTGTGGGAGGCCAAACTATGTAGATGTGGTATGTAACTCACATGATGGTGTGCTAATGACTGTCTTCCCCCACAGAGGATTCTGCTGCTGGTGCGGGTTCATCTACATCGGGGCCCCCATAGAACATGCCCCATAGTGCCAGTCCAGCCAGAAGAGGAGGTGGCAGAGGGAGAAGAGGAAGAGGACAACATGGAGGGGGCGCAGGGTGGGGTGGGATGGAGGGGAGGGGGAGTTGTATGCGGCAGGGGGTGAGGAGGGCAAGGGGGAGGTGGAGGAGGCGGCGGAGGAGGAGAGTGGGGAGGGGCGAGAGAGAGGGTGGGTGGGAGGGGTCAGGGGGGAGGAGGAGGTGTGGAGGGGAGGGAGCTCTGTGGGTGGGAGGGGACACAGGACAACACAGGGCACTGTGGGTCCCTGCAAGCTGCCACATGTGTGCGGTGATGGTGTCCACCCTGGGAGTAGCGTCCTCACCCACTGCCACAGACATGACCCACGCTCATGCCACCACACAAACACCAGGCACCTGTCATGGATGTGGTGGCAGGTGTGTGCGGGACCTGTATGTAGCAGTGGGTGGTGTGCTGCAATACCAGCAGACCCAGGACCTCACCATCCAGTGGCTGGCAGGCGCCATTCAGTGGTTGGCTGCCAAGATGCATATGCAGCGTGCAGCTGCTATGGGTGGTGCATCTCGACAGCCATCCCCACCCCTCTATCCTGGGACTGCTGGTGCCGCCTCTGGCGCTGGTGCTGGCTGCTGTGTACGGGCAGCCATGGCCTCCTGGGCATCTGCAATACGGAGTAGCGCCCCTGCCATTGTGTCCGCTGTGGCCCGCAGCTGGTGGATCTCCTGGTGAATGGCCAACAGAGCCTGACGAGTGTCTGTGGGTAGAACACAAGGTGATGTGTGAGACACCTGTTACAACCCCCACTGTGACACATGCACATGTCAGGCATATCCCACCAGACCAATCAGCAGAAAAAGCATGCACGCGATGACTAGCAATGCATGACCATGTGTACATCTATGTGTCCCATGAGCCATTCTCATGCCAGGAAAGGGTCCTGATGAGGGGTTGTGTGAATCACAGATCTCACACATGGTACAGTGTCGCAGTTCAATGTGTCAGTGCATGATCTGCGCACTGGTCCTATGAGATAAGCCAGATGACGTGGGGAGTCATGGCACACACAGACATAGATATGGGGGGGCCCTGTTTTCTATAACCCTGGCGCATAGTACAGATTACGGTGACAAGCTATGCTAGGTACCAATACCCATGGTGAGGGGTCAGTCAAGTAAGCTGTCTAGGTAACCTGGGATAGGTGTTTACCACTGTGTTCTCCCTTGGGGTATATGGCTGTGAACAGTGTGCATATGTCTGAGCTCCTCAACATGCTGGCACTTGACAAGCCATGCTACAATAGGGGGGAACGCACATGGCACAGACCCCCCCCCCACAACATAATATAGGATCTGCTATGTTGACAACATATTGTGGTGCACATGCAAAGTCATTGTGGATGTTACGTCAACCCCCATGGGGATTGTTGTGTATGCTGTTACTCACCTTCAGCATCATGCCTTGATGAGGTACTGTGGTCCCGCAGCTCCACCAGGATTGTAGCCATGCTGGTGGGTGGGGTGGCTGATGTCTCTGGCACTTGCATGGTGTGGTGACTCCCCTCCATCTCCGGACCCTCTATAGCCTGTGAGT
This sequence comes from Ichthyophis bannanicus, assembly GCA_033557465.1. Classification (NCBI taxonomy): domain Eukaryota; kingdom Metazoa; phylum Chordata; class Amphibia; order Gymnophiona; family Ichthyophiidae; genus Ichthyophis; species Ichthyophis bannanicus. Next base: position 496,799,141 of record CM066032.1, read on the forward strand.
TGCTGCTAGTGGCCCCCACTGTAGCATTGACATCCGGTGTCATGTTCTCTGCCTCAGGCAACACATTGTTTCCTGTTGTGCCCTCGCCATTGCTGGCGGTGTCCCCGTACATTGCAGCCTCTGGCCCCTCAGCATCCTGAGGCCCTGCCATATCTTCCTCCTCATGTGCTTCCATGGTCCGGTGGTCACCTGGGGGGTGGAAAAGGGTAAACAGCACAGATGAGTTTGCGCAGTGCACCTATGTACACCTGTGTAGTACATCCCCACCAAAATCAATGTGTTGTCTGCCTGTGCCTGATGTTGGTGCACCTACAATGGGGACAGCACATGTGCCTACAGTGTGCTGTGCCTGGCAGGGGGTGGGGGGGAGCAGCCTTATTCCCTGGTGTAGCTGTGCCACATGGGATGCAGTGTGTGGGGGATGGTGTGCTGAGTGCCGCACCCCCTATCTGTGGTATCAGGTATGGACTGGCCGCCTGATCTTGGATGTGGCCTCAGCAATACATGTGGCCGTGGTGCATGTAGGAGCCCTGAATGGGACTGTGTGCCATCATTGTGTGTGTGAGCAATGTGCTTGCATTGCCCTGAGTGGTATGCATGTTAGGTGTTGCAGGATGTGTCCATGTCAGCCAGACATGTGTGGGGGCCCTCCTCTTTGTAAGACACTGTGCAGTGTGAGTGGACAGCTATCCCATACTCCGTGGGTGTGGTGGGGTGTCTTGGGGGATGGGTGGAACACTGCTGGGCATGGGGTTGCACCATGTGTGGGGATATGGGAATGTGTGTGTGGCACTGTGGTACGTGTATAAGGGCTGATCTCAGGTAGTGTGGGGTTTGTGCTATGTGCAGTTGGTATGGGTGTGGCAATGTGCCCACCAATGTCTGGTGAGGGTGGGTGGGGGATCCCCACTGCATGTGGGCCCCGACAGAGTGTTAAGTGTGTGACATGTATGTGATGTGTTTGCTGGCGTTTGTTTGCATCTACGTCATCATCCCCGTGTGTTCGGCCCTTCCTTGTCTGAGGTCTGGGATATGTCCCTGGATAGGTAAGAACATACAGACGTCATATGTGTTTTGGTGGTGTGTGTGGTTACCCTCAGGCCTCCACCTACTCCCTGCAATGAAGGCCAATCAGGCCCATCAGCCACCACATTTAAAGAACGCCAAAAGGCGTGCCCACGCCTGAGGGCCTCACCAGAGGGCCCTTTGGCTCGGCCCTTAGGCAGAGGCCATTCCACGAGGCAGACAACTTCAAGAGGACTAGATGGAACAGATTCTAATCCACTAGGATCACCCCTCAAGATACAGTCAATGCAGCAGCGACATGAATGATGGACTTAAGCAACTAACTGCTCTCCCCTCTGCTACATGCTGCAAGTATAGCCACAAATGTCTGTTGCAATGATTAGTAATTCGCTACCACTGTTACCAGTATTCCGCTGATATTGTTGCCAGTATCTTGCTACTAGTATTACCAATATTCTGATACTATTGTTGCTAGCATTGTGCATCTAATATTGCCAATATTCTCCTGATACTGTCGCCATTACTCTGCTGCTACTGTTACCAATTTTTGCAACTATTGTTGCTAATATTTAGCCACCAGTACTGTCAGTATTCTGCTACTATAGTTGTCAACACTTTGCTACTATTGTTACCAGCATTATTGCAAATTACCTACCTCAATCACTAATTAAGCACCACTTAACACAGCACACTACAAGTCTTTAGTGAGAAGGTCCCTCCAGCTTACGCATCCCACCAAAGGAACCCTATCACTCATAGTAAACTCTGAACCAGCCAACATGGCCATATCCATCATGGCCTTATCCAGTTTATACCTCCTCAGTATTTCCCTCCTGTGCACTCTATCCTCTGCCTGCACCCATAACCCGATCCCAATAGTGCAAACTCAAGGAAGGAGACAATACAGCAACACACACCATATATTGACAGAACTCCCACAAAATCCTCACTCATACTTAATCCACATACCACTCCAACAGACCACAAAACATAAAGAGGTGCAGCACCTAAAGCCACGAAACCTAAAATGTGCACTCATAAATGCTCGGTCAATCCGTAAAAAGTGGCCAGCCATTATTGACCTCATAACACAACACAAACTAGACATCCTGCTACTAACAGAATCATGGCTCACCACCTCAGATTCAGTTCTCATCAATCAACTCATCCCCCCTGATTTTTCAATACACTCCTGCCACAGAATGGACCGCAGAGGAGGTGGTACCCTCATTCTGGCAAAAGCAGATATCCAATATCAAACGATCAGCTCTAATAGCTTAACCCATCTTGATATAATCACTATATCCAGCAAACATAGTACTATTAACCTTGTCTACAGATCCCCGACTGCTTCCCCTGAAGATCTCGCAACTATAATTGACCTAGCCTCCAACCCAAAAGACACACGTAAGCCAAACTGGGTACTAGGTGACTTCAATCTGCCGGCTCTACAAGACACTCATGCCAATGCCTTCCTTGAAGCTTTCAACAACCTAGGATACGTACAAATAGTTAATGCCCCCACTCACCGAAAGGGAAACAAACTAGACCTCATTTTCAGCCCACAACAGGATGGGAACTCAGAATACAAGCACAGCATAGTTATCTCACCCGTCCCATGATCGGATCACAACCTAATACAATTCCAAATAGCCCTTCATCAGGATAGTCAACTAACAAAGAGACCAACTGATAAGCCAACGACACCCACAGGTTGATTCAGACTCCTTGACAAAGAGGCACTCATTAATGAGGTCCTACCTAACATCATATCTGCACCTCCAAACCTCGAAGAGATGATGGCCTCATGGAACAACTGCCTGAGCAGTTTTGCCCGCAAACCTGCCCAAACTAAACCAATTACCCTAAACAAACATCCAGGAAGTAGAAAACCTGCACATTGGTACACCACCGAACTTCTCTGCTCCTGTTAAGGGAATTGGAAAGAAAATGGCGACGTACACGGGCCCCAACGGACCTGACAACATACACCTCCCACCTTAAGAAACATCGGGAGTTAATATCAGCGACAATGAGAGCACATCACTCAAATCTCCTGAACCGTCCCTTAATAAACCCCATGAGCTTTTCAACATCGTCAAAACCCTAACTAAGGAGCCCTTGCCCCCCCAAATGGACATAATTCACCCACAGGACTATGCAGATTACTTACTGGCCAAAACCAACAACGTCAGCAAGGCCACACTATCAAACCCCAGCAGCAACTCAACACAAGTCCAGCCACTTACCACTATAGTAACACCAACAGCTACACAAGTTGAGAATATCATCACTACCGTCAACACCACCACTGCCCCAAATGACCCCTGTTCAGCATTCTGGATAAGAGCTTTACAAAAGGAAATCAGCCCTATACTATGCAAGATCATGGACTTATCCTTCGCTACAGGTCTATTTCCATCATGCCTCAAGCAGACATCTATTCGGCCTCTTTTGAAGAACACCAAACTTAACCCACAGAAGGTCGAATCATATGGGCCAATATCAAGCATTCCGCTACTAGCAAAGCTAATTGAAAAAGTCATCCAGCGCCAAATACAGGGCCATATTGACTCCACGGCTCCTCTGGACCCAGCCCAACATGGCTTTCGAGAATCACATGGTGTAGAAACTCTTCTAGTCCAACAAAAAGCACAGTCCACGTACCAACAGCAACCCAGTAAAAACCGTGGAGGCAAGGAAGGAACTATAATACCACCTTTATTTCATAAAGCCAGGCCCGACACAGGCCGTGTTTCGTTTATGCCTTCCTCAGGGGCTTTGGCTATAACAACATATAAAAAATTCATTTAAAACAAACAAATTCATCATGAATATACATATATAAGGCACTCAAAACACTAAAAACACTAAAAAATTCATAAAAACTGTAAATAAATAATTAAATAAATAATTAATTAGATACTAACTGCTAAAGTACAGCGAAAGTCTGTGAACCAACAGACAGATAAATAAATAAATAATTAATTAAATGACTGTATACGTATGATACGTGTATAATCACATATATAAGAACTTATAGACACATGGTCACACTAATAAATACTCAATAACTTAATAAATTAGTGACACACAATGAAGTATCTATTTACTCTAAATGAATCCAACTAATAATAATAAATAACATATATATAAAAAGTACATATCATACATATAAAACCATACAGTTATAAAACTCGACTGAAAAAGTTAAATGGCTAAAAAGATCATTAACTAAAAATTGAAAATAAATCAATAAAGATTATTATGTAATAAATAAACTAAAAAATATATTTTATTAATTAATTAAATCACCCATTTATAAACCTATTTGTGACCAAGAAACAACATAACCCACAATTTGATGTACTGAAAATCATTTATCACATTCTTACCTATATGATTTTCTTGCCACAATGATAACTGAAGGGAAAAGAGAAAAGAAAAGAAAATAGAAGAGCTAATCCAATTAACTGTACCCTATAAAAATCTTCAATGGTACAAAAATCAATAATAACCATAATTAAAATTATAAAAATAAAAATAATAATTATAATGAAGAAATAAAATAAAACAGAAAACTACACTACTGGAGGAAACGCTGAACCCAAGAAAACGCAACAGGTAGAGCAAGTGAAGCCTATAATTAATAAACGTACTTAATTGAATATTATCTTATTATCTTATAGGTTGCATGAAATGATAGTATAAATTTATGGTGCACCACAACTATTTTACAATTATACGTTTTTTATTTCTTCACCTGAAAGTGTTTTAATTTTGATTAATTAAATTATTCACCATCATCCCTCTATAAAATTACATCTGTACTTAAAACTATTGTACTCAGAACCATTACAACCCTGCTATCTTCTCTATAATATTATGATATAATATAATAAACACTGCCATGATTCTTGATCAGCTAAAAAACAGAGTTCTTTAAAATCACCTTGTGTCTTTCTATAAAGGCCTTCTCGCTTGCCGGATATATATGCCAAGTGCACTTTGCCAGAATTGGCATATATATCCGGCAAGCGAGAAGGCCTTTATAGAAAGACACAAGGGGGCATGTTTACTAAACGGGGCACTTTTGCGGGGCGCACCTGAGCGCCCTAAAATGATGCAGTTAAGTGCTCTTAAGCACCCCGTACGCGTGCGCGGCACATTAACGGGTCCCGCACGCGTGCGCCGCAAACACGCACGTTTGCGGGGCGCTCATGTGCGATAGAGGCGTGGAAAGGCGAAATGAGGGCGGAGGAAGGCCCCCGAGGGGCGGAGAGATGGGGTCAATGGGTGGAATGTGGGAGGGGAGAGACCCTCCGCACAGGAGCGTGCCCGAATTTACAAGAAAAAATACCGCCAGTGAAACACACGCGTTAGAGGTGATTTAAAGGGAAGAGAAACCATTTCCGTCAGCAATGTACAGCAACATCGTGGAAACCCAAAAAACGTGAGCAGTGTGAAACATGTGCACAGAACAAACTCGCAAATGTAACATGAAAATAACCACAACCAAGTATGCGAAAATCATAAGTCTGCTGGGAAACACTGCTATTAATGGGCAACAATAATAAACACTCCCAGGAAAGCTCCAAAGAATTGAAATGAATATTGGAAGGGTCCATGGTCCGTGGACACATTCAAAAGCACTGCAATGTAATGGAACTGTCCTGGGAGTGCATATCAGGTCATCCAGTGATATCACTGATGCACTGTTCGGTTTATTTCTGTGACTGCACCTATTTGGAAGGCATATTTGTGTGTGTCCTGCACCCCTGTCCCCATACAAAGAAAACGTGGCCACAGTAAACCTATGCAGAGCAGGGTGTCAGGCTTGTGCAGCCAGGTTTCCTATCTCCAGATACTGCACAGTCTCTGTGGGCACAGTGTGGTGCAGCGGACACAGCCAGTGACTGTATGACGAGAGGTTCACAGGTTCAAATCACAGCTGAGGTTCTGGCAACCCAGTACCCATATTTTTAACCACCACTAAACAGTGAGAGTTCACACACTGCTGTACTGCAGAGAACATAAGCATGGGCTCAACACCTACATTTTACCCCACACCGCACACAAACCAGAGCAATGGCCATTATGTACAGGCGAGTCCCTCAAATTCCGTCCTGGAGTGCCACAACGCAATCAGGTTATATGGGTTTGCCAGATAAGGACTGCAAGCCACAGCAGACAGTGCCGTAGGCGTGTGTAGCCTGGCACCGTACACAGCAACAGACAGGCACTGTCAGATGTAAAGTCATGGACTTCCCTCGGAATGCAGAATATATGTTTAGAAACAGTGGTGCAGTGTACACAGACAGTGTGTGCAACAACAGAAGGTCACAGGTTCAAATCCTGTCTGTGGCTCCTTGCAACTAGTGCACATAAGTGTACCCTGAAAAAACCAGGCATTAAAGACTGATACTTTTCTGCTGAGAACCCAAGATATTTTGGCATATGTTTATGTTATCATCAACAGTACCCACCACATAAACATGTGCAGCACCTACAGCAGAGTCAAACAAAAGCAGTCCTGGAGTGCCCCACATCATTAAAGGGTAATGCAGACTCCAATATAAGGCCATGTGAACATGTTGACGGCAGGGGAACTGGTGACACCTGTCCACATCACACCATGGCCTATCTGTTTTTAGGTGGGTGCTGTGTAGTGCAACAGACAGGGTTAGTCTGACAAACAGACATGGATGTACCTGGAAATGCACTGTCTCTGTGTCAAGAAGGTGGTGCAAAGCACACAGGCACTGCCTGCAGGAGGTGAAGGTCACAAGTTCAAATCACGTGTGTCAGGTCTGCCGAACCAATCCCCGCAATTGTCACATCCCCTAATTTTTCTCAAAAAACAAACCACCTGTAGTGGGAAAAGTGAAAACAGGGACAGTACATGTATATTGTCTCTCAAGGTGGACATATAAGAGAGAAATGTGCATCACATAGATCAGATTTCCTCAAATGCAGTCCTGGAGGGCCACAATTTATTCACATGTTATGATGTCTTAAATAAAGATGTCTCTGTTCATCTGCATGTGCCGGTCCATGGTATGCAGATATATCTCATGCATATATCTGACGCACATTTGTGAAAATGTAGCAGTGTCTGTTACAACAGGACTGGAGTTGGGGACCTGTGCCAGAGATTACCGATCAACAGGAGGCGAAATGACCAGACACACAGGCTTCAGGACCCAAAGCCAATTGGACAGTCATGATAGTGTGCGTTGCGTCCATATCATAAAACTAGTATGTGCGCACTGTAGCACTGTCACCATAAACCTTGAAATACACCACACATATAGCAACATGTTGATCTGATCAGTGGCAGATATCAATGTCTACGTACACCACAATATGGTTATTGAGTGGTATCACACCAATATGTCTGATGTATGTGGAGTGTGTCTCAGGTCTGTTGTTTGACGATGTTCCCCACCATGGGGTGTGACAGTAGCACTATTTCATAGCCTAGCCATGCATGCACTGTGTCCACGACTGCTGATTTGGCATAGACTGGAAAAACTATCTATAGTAGCACAGTGATGGCATAGCTGTGGGATTGTGTGGCTGTACATCCAGTGTGTGATGTATGCAACACCTTACTCAGCGCACAATGTTTGTACTGTGTGCAGTGTTAGCTTGCCATTGTGCATAATGAGGTGCTAGGTATTGTGGTCATACCCCCGACAGGCTGGTCTCGGCAGGATGCATGAGGACAGAACGTAGGGCAATGTAAGTGAAATTGCAGTGTGTGGTCATCAGTAGCATGGACAAGGTAGCCCAAGCATGTCCTCCTGGAAGGTCAGTCTCACCCTGACTGAGTAGTTACCATAGCATGGCTAGGTCAGCTGTAGTGGCAACAACATCTTTTGCAAGTGATATCTATGGGTTGCCTTTTGGAGCCCAATCACGAACGTAACTGCTCGGTGAGTGTGCAGACGTCCCAGTTTGGGTTGCACACATTGTCACCAGTAGTATGCAGTATGGATAAGCTATCAGACTGCTTGCACCTAGTATGTGTAAGGGTGCCACACTTTGAAGGGTGTAGCAGCTGCAGCTTATCTGTGTTTGCTGCTGGACAATGTCAGATAGTGGTGGTGGGCTGCTGAGCATGTCCAGGCATGCCATCTGTCTGCTGTCACCTTATTGATGGTCACATAAATGCATGCCCCATGCTGTAAGTTGTATTTTCCTCTGCTGGACAGAGGTTATCACTTCCCACCAGCAGCACCATTGCAGTGATGAGTCTGAATGTTACGTTTGGGTGTTGTCACATAATCCGTCTGTCTAACACACTTCTCCCCCTCCCATAACTAATGTGGCGATGACAATGGCCACCACACAGGATATGACTGATGAGGTTGCAGCAAATTGCTTAAAGGGCTACACATCACAGGGAAATAACAGATGCACAGAAGTGTAAGTGTATGTGCATGTGCATCAACAAGTGCTACTCATCAGACACTGCGACTGATGTGGACTCACACCATAGGCTATCTTAGCTGAGCCAGGTGCTGTGGTCATGGTTCTGGGTCTCCCCTCTCACATTCAGGGTGAGCACAGGAGCCGCACAATGTGATGTCCAAGACTAACTCTGTGTCATTAACCTACACGCTCATTAATCATGTACATACGTAGGTGTTTCAGTGGCTGCATAAACCATAGTGCTTATATTTGTAGACTGCTTATTTACATGTGCAGTGCATCATGGGTATGTGTGATTGAAGTCTATCGTGGTAAAGAAAGCAAACAGGTCATGTGTTGGCCCATACTCAAACTGTAGCCAGCCAGGGGTGTGTTAGCAGCTATGGCAGTGGTTCTGAAGCAGTCCTCCGTGAAAGTCTAGCCATGACATGTGTTTATGTTAGTACAAATGAAGATGCATGAGATATATATGCATTACAGATGTCTTGCCAAACGGAGTGGAGTGTGGGCCCTCCAGGGCTGGCCATCAACAACCCTGACAAACATCTCTGTCATTAACGTTTGTAAGTGGGCAAGGTGCTGATGTGCAAGACATCAAAATGTTCACATAAACTGTGTAACATGCTTCTCTGCCTCTCACCACCACCAACATCTTATAGATTATAGAACTGCATGGTGGGCATGAGAATTGAGGAAGTATGTCACAGTGAGTATATATGCTTTTCATGTCACTGACATCTGCACTTTGTACAGTCACACACCTAAAATGACAGAGGTGTAAGACAGGGTCTAAAAATACAGACCTGTAGGGCCACAAATCTGTGAGGTTGCCAGGGTAGCTCTGATGCCTATAGATCTCATGCATATTAATTAGGGCTATACTGATCAGCAGACTGGCCTAGGGGTTCAAGGAGGAGTGTCTCTCATACACAGAGCTATGGAGGTTTCGCCCCCCTGTGATGTCACAACGTGTACAGACATAGGTAATGCCCCTGATTCTACAGTGGTCTAATCTAATATGGCTCTCTGAGGCCTCTTCCCTTTGTAATGTCATTTGGTGGTGCCACCAACAACACCCTCAATGCTGTAGCATGAAGGTCCCTCAAAAGTACCTTACAAGTGTCGTTTATTTGAACATTAGAAGGTGCTGTTGTGGACACTGCACCTCATATTGTCCTCTCTGAAGTGACTCATAGGGTACCTGATGTGCCACACTAGGTTATTGCAATGTCACAGTGTGTTTCTGCAAAAAACAAATCCAAAACGCAAAGGCCACAAAAACCACTGTTGATAGTAGATAGTAATGTGCCAGCAAGTTATATAGATTAGGCTGATGGTGTGAAGGCAAACACGACGTCTGTAACATAGGTAGGTATGACAGTGAATGTGTCGCACACCCCAGCCACTCACTCTGTATGTCAGCACATCCACCTAACATCTACATCCATGTCCATCGCATGGCAATCTCAATAAGCTCAATATGTGTGCTATGCAACCTAATGTGGATGTAGCATGTGCAGATGGAAACCCCCCCCCCCCCATGCCATCACATACATAATGTATGGGTTGACATTGAGATGGAGTAGTGAATATCATCTATTGCGACACATATCCCCATATCACCAGGGTGCCTGATAGGCCAATCTGATGGTCCCTCAAAACACCTTGTTGAAGTAGCAGTTGTAGTGGCAGTCAGTGCAATGTGAAAGGCGTAGCACATCACATCAAACAAATGCCTAAGAACCAGTGTGCAAGTGATGATAAGTTCAAGTCCCAAATGTGTCAACACCATGAGGTCATGAAATAGTTATGTGTTTTATATAAGAGACACACAGCACTGTATATTGCAGTTGTTGTGCGCATGTGCGCAACTCGTCCGCAAAACAATGTGCGGGGCGAAGTTGAACGTCATATGTGTATAACTTGCGCCAGTTGCGGGACGCTGTGGGACGAAATATTTATAAAACATGCAGCAGATGCGGAGCGCAATGAGACGTGTTACGTCGCCAAGGTGCGCCAATCTCTGGGGCGCAGTTGGACGTCATACGTCGCTAAACTGCGCCACTTGCGGGGCACAGTTGCACGTAAAACATTGGAAATGTGTGGCATTGCGGGGCGCATGCGCGTCAATGACGCTGCGTGCAATCAGGTGATAATATCTCAAAATGGCGTCCAGAACAAGAAAGCCTGCATTCACTCCTCGGGAGCTCCGCACCCTGTCTCGCCTGATTGCCACAAGGCAGGAGAAGCTGTTCCCCGGGCAAAACAGGTACAGGGACAGCAGAAAGGTCCGCAGGGCCTGGGAACGGCTACAGAGACGCTTCAATAGAGAAGCTGACTTCCCAAGGGAGGTAAGTGGATGGGGACAGGTCATTAGAAATAGACATATATATCTAGAGGCTGTGTGCATTGCAGATCCTCATGCTGTTGGGGTCAGGTATTGTGTGTCAGTAATGTGCTGCAGCTGAACATACATCCCATATTGTCTTTGTATAATATGTGACAGGTTTGACCTGTACCCAGGTGGTGATGGATATGGTCACACAGGTCATGATGCTAGCCCTATTACCTGGCATTTTGCTGCTGTGGACGTGCCAACACATACTGTAAGAAAGCAAACCAATAGATCGCTTAATTATATCCAAATCACATCATATGAATATGGTGAAATGTGTAGCTGCAGAAATAACCTTTCCGTCCACAGAAAGGGTATGTGAAGCAAAAGCATTAATGGTATGTCAATCACCCAGGTGATCTGGTTGTTTTTGCCAATGTTGTGCAATATGCCCCCCTATCCCCAGGGGTCCTGAGAGCTCACCACAGTGGTCTATCAGTCACCCTGGAGATACGGTTGTGTGTGCTCAAGCACTGTAATACATACACCCTATCACCAGGGGACTAGAGAGGCCATCACACTGGCTCACCTGTCATCATGGTGATATTGGTCTGTGTGCTGTCAAAGTACAAAACAATATCCCTATCCCCAGGGGTGCTGTAAGATCATCACAGTGGCCTGTCATGTATCCTGGCGATATGGTTAAGTGTGCTGAAAACAGTTCATTACATCTACCCTATTTCCAGGGGTCCTGAAAGGCCATCCCAGTGGCCTTTCATGTATCCTGGAGCTATGGTGATGTGTGCTCAAACAGTTCATTACATCTTCCCTAGTTCCAGGAGTCCTGAAAGGCCATCCCAGTGGCCTTTCATGTATCCTGGAGCTATGGTTCTGTGTGCTCAAACAGTTTAAAATATCTCCCCTAGTTCCAGGAGTCCTGAAAGGCCATCCCAGTGGCCTTTCATGTATCCTGGAGCTATGGTGATGTGTGCTGAAACAGTTTAGAATATCTCCCCTAGTTCCAGGAGTCCTGAAAGGGCCATCCCAGTGGCCTTTCATGTATCCTGGAGCTATGGTTCTGTGTGCTGAAAAAGTTCATTACATCTCCCCTAGTTCCAGGAGTCCTGAAAGGCCATCCCAGTGGCCTTTCATGTATCCTGGAGCTATGGTGATGTGTGCTAAAACAGTTTAAAATATCTCCCCTAGTTCCAGGAGTCCTGAAAGGCCATCCCAGTGGCCTTTCATGTATCCTGGAGCTATGGTTCTGTGTGCTGAAACAGTTTAAAACATCACCCCTAGTTCCAGGAGTCCTGAAAGGCCATCCCAGTGGCCTGTCATGTATCCTGGAGCTATGGTTCTGTGTGCTGAAACAGTTTAGAATATCTCCCCTAGTTCCAGGAGTCCTGAAAGGCCATCCCAGTGGCCTTTCATGTATCCTGGAGCTATGGTTCTGTGTGCTGAAAAAGTTCATTACATCTACCCTATTTCCAGGAGCCCTCAAAGGCCATCCCAGTGGCCTTTCACTCATCTGGAGATATGGTTGTGTGTGCATAAAGAGTGTAAGAGATCCTCCCTTTCCCCAGGAGTTATGTGAGGCCATCACAGTCGGCTATCACGTACCCTGTTGATATGGTTGTGTGTGAATAAAGAGTTTAATAGAGCATCCCTTTCCCCAGGAGTTAAGTGAGGCCATCACAGTGGTCTATCACGCACCCTGGTGATATGGTTGTGTGTGCCTAACCAGTTCAATACATTCTCCCTATCTCCAGGAGTCCTATGACCTGTGTAAGGTCACTTGTCTATGATCCCACTGCAATGGGATATGCAGCTGATGATGTGTGGCACAACACGCAACCCCCATGGGGCCGTACGCCACATTGCATTGGTGGGTATAGCAGTCACATGTTGGGGTTAGTTTATGACAGGTAAGTTGCACCTCTCACATAGTCTGTGAGGTCACTATCTCATCACACATGTCTGTGATGTATCACGATGAAAAGCTATGTGCACATGTTGATGTGTGTATAGGGTACAACATCCCCATGACCTAGGCAAAGATATTCCCAAAGGCCGTAACAGAGCCATAGTCCCCTCACTTTATGCATAGTTAGGTACCCATCCTCACACCTCCTACAAATCCATTACCTTTAGCAGGTGAACAGAACTGATGTTGTAGGAAAGCTACAGTCACCTCTTGTGGTTGGACACCACAGACACAAGCAGCCACATGAGCACAGGTGGCAATTGCGTAGTGTGTTTGTTGGTGTCTGTCCATGGTTTATCAAAATACACCTGCTGTCATCATACAGGTGCATAGGTCATAGTGCCATTTCCACAAGATATAGGCCAGCCGACATGGGCACGGTAAGCTCAGATAAGGGCACCTGCAGTTGTGTATGTTTGTTTAGGCTGCTCTACCAAACATACCCCATACATACTACACCCCAACCTGACTCTCACACAGGATGGCCAGCCAACATGGGTGGAGGTACAGACCCTCCACAGCACATGATCAGTTTTGTAACCCTTTCCTGCCCTCCTCATCCCACTGTTTCCCACATGTGTGACTTAGCCATGTTGTTAGCTGCTGATAGCATAGTTCATTGCCTGTAACAGGTGGTCGCCAGACACAGCAGGATGCACAAATTAACAAACATCCCTGTCCCCCTTGGGTTCTGTCGCATTCAAAACCTGCTCCAATGTATCCCTTCACCCGCTCTGGTGTGCAAAACATACACAACAAGAGATGCAAATATTGGACAGCTAGTAGCATCTCGCAAGCTACATGGCATGGCTCTAGAGTATGTAATATGTGAGGATGTACATCTTTGGTGAGTAGGCTCAGTTGGTAATGGTGTTGTCCACATGTGATAACACATTCCATGTGCCCATGATGATCCCCTGTGACAGGTGTTGAACTATGCTATACATGAAACACACATCAGTGTAGCTGAAGTGTCCAGACCCAGGACACACTGTTCTATGTTTCTGTTGCCCACCCACCAGACGTAAGTGCTCACTCATGCTCCCACCCATATTTTCTCACACACACAGGTCGAGGATCTGAGAAAGAAAGGGAGGGAGCTGCGCCTGCACCATGGCGCATACCTTGAGCGCGTGAGGAATGCTGAATCATCACATGGTGATGGTGCGTATTGATGACATGGCTGCCCACCATCAGAGGTCACAGTGGCCCATCAGTGTGCATGGTACCTGCATGGGTACATGTGATGTGTCACACACATCTACGTGTGCTGATGACTGTCATCTTCCACAGATCATGATGACAGTGACGAAGACCCCCGTACCTCTGCCTATGCCCTCCGAAGGCCCACCTCCCGCGCTGCCGTGGAGGTGGTAGTCCTGGACACCAGTGGGGAGGAGGCAGAGGGTCCTGCAGACGACACAGCGGAGGGGGTCATGGGGGATGCTGGGACGGAAGGTGTGGGTGCCAGGGTCACAAGGGGGTGAGGGCGCAGGTGATGTGGGTGGGGGGGAGGTGGTGGGGGGTGTTGGGGAGGAGTCAGGGGGGGAAAGAGTGGCCACAGGGTGTCTGGGAGAGTGACATAGAGGACAGTGCAGCACAGGGCACTGTTGGCTCCCGCCATCAAGGGCAGGTGGATCCAACATCCAGGGCCCACACACAGTGCATGCAGATTGCCACCACACAAACACCAGGAACACTGTGTGTGTGGTGGCAGATGTGTTGTACATCTGTGTGAGGCTCTGGATGCACTGGAGCAGCGGGTGCACCGGTTTGGTGCACCTGCAGGAATGGATGGCGGGAGCCATGGAGAGGGTGGTTGCTGACAGTGAGCATCTGCCATGTCGGCAGCCACCCCTGAAGGGCGTCACAGGCATCATTGATGGTGCCTGTGACGTCCACACATGTGCCCTGTGCTGCCCTGTCCGCCATCACGGGGCAGGCTGAGGGAGGGGGGGGTCATGTGGGGGTTCGGGGTTAGTGTGTGGGAGTGTGTTTATTGCGGGGGTGTGTGTGCGGGGGTGGGGAGGGTTTGTTTTTGTTGGGTGGGTGATGGCATTTCCCCTACCCTAGATATGTATATAGTTGTATTTTTGTTTGTACATATTAAAGTATTTTTTCTGAACCCTGTAATGGTCACGTGTCCTCACGTAGCATATGACTATAGATGCCAGCATGTCATATGTGTGCAGCCACATACATTCCTGACGGGTAAACATGCGTGTGATACCTCAATTGGCACCACATGCAGTGTGTCGGGAAACTCATGTGTGTAGGTGTGTGATAGCAGGGTGCTGCATTACATGTTACCATGTAGTGGCTGCCCCACAGACGTACTTGCACAGGGATGCATATACATGACCCAATGTTCTCACATATATGAGCCGGCAAAATATGCGGCTCACAAATGTCTGCCTCTGTACCATGCATCCCTATGGTGGGTTGGGGTGCATGTGACCACTTATATAGGTGAGGGCACAGGGTCACACATATGGCACCAATGTGTCCTGTATGACGGGTTGCAGATGGTGATGTGTATGGAACATAAACAGGCCATTTATAACACAGTACCCCTGTGTCCACATCAAGGGTGGTGGACCGTGGTTCTGTAGAGCCGCAGGGCAGTCAGGTGTTGGAAATATTCCTAATGAGTGTGGCAGAGATATATGAATAGGAGATATCCTGTCAGCGTGACTGAAGTTTCGGCCCTCCAGGGCTCGCTTTTGAGAGACCTGGATTACACCTCTGCCATTTTGGAATGTGAGTGGGCAAGGCGCAGATGTCCCCGACATCACACATGTTACCTAGAGTGTGTCATATTCCTCCTCACCTCTCCCCACCACCAACATATTGCCATTGCCACCACCCGTTACTGCTGGTGAGAAACAGGGAGCAATGTTACGCATTCCAAATAACCATCCGATGTCTGTGACATCTGCACCCAGCCCAAAATAAATCGTACATGACAGAGGTGTAAGGCAGCGCTCTCAAAATCCAGTCTTGGAGGGACACAAACCAGTAAGGTGGTCATGATAATTGTAATGGTGAGATATATATCGCCAGCATATACATTAGGGATATGCTCAGAACCTGACTGGTCTGCGGCTCCACAGTATCACGGTTTCCACACCCATGTCGTACATGGATGTCTGTGCACACTGTGCCGCTGCAGCGCAGAGGCTGTGGTGACACATTGTGCTAGTGAAACATCACATATGTGTGGATCATGGAAATAGTATATGTGTGTGGCAAAGTAGCTTATGCAGTGGACATGGTTGCAGATCCTAGGGTCCTCCCACCCCCCTCTCAGAGATACACATGGGACCAAATGGACACTCTTTGGAAAGAGACAATGTATCTATTTTTGGACAGCTGTTTATTATCACAGCAATTCTCTCATATAAAACTATTGTTACAAAACATGTGTGTAAGACATATCAAAGATCCCCAAGCCAATTACATAACACACACACAACATACTAATCACATATGTCTACTTTCACATATAACCCAAACCAAGCCGCAATAACAGAATATAATATGTACATAGTTGCTAAAACTGAACAGTGCAACAGAGAGAAACCTTTGGTTTCGTGCTGTACATTTCTATATTATCATAGGTTACTGACGGCGTGGTCGGCCACGCCTGCCACGTCTGGGCCCCTCTCCCTGGCAAGGCTATATCCTCCTCCGGATACATTGGTGGTGCAGGTGCAGCTCGGATCAGAACATCACGTATGCCCTCAAGGGCCTCACACATGCGAGTTAGTGGCATGGCTACGACCCCCTCATGTAATGTCCGTAGCGCAGCACAAACATCCCTGGTGTTCCGCTCCACAGCACAGCGAATCCGCTCCAGAACACGTCGATTGGCTGTGAATGGGACACAGGGTGGTCAATGAACTACCTCTCCACGAAAACACCTTCATAAAGCAACATGTCATACACAGTACCACACTAATGCTAATGTGATAGTGCTGAGTCATATGGGAACATGGTTAGGGGTATAACACATTATATCGCAGTGTACTACAAACTAATAGAAACACAGAGAACACTATACAGGAAGAGGATGTGGGAGGACAACACAACAGTCATACAATAGCTTCTGCATACACACCCACATACTACTGACGTTGGCAACAGAATTGGGCAAGGACAGTCATCTCATATCCATTATTTAGGTCAGGTGCAGCAATGCAGCAGCCATAAACACCTCAGATGGCCAGAAGCATTGTTGTACCGAGGTGTGTTTGGGAATGTCTGCACAGGTCAATGTATGGGTCCAGGGTTTTGCTATATGTTGGCATAGAGATGCACATGAGCTGTTGGGGCATGTTACGACAGGAACTGTGTGTTATGTGTTTATGGAATTTGCTATTCTCCATGAGATGTTTGTACTGGATGTAGCCTCATGGGATGCCATATATTTGTGTAAGACTGTGTGACGGCAAATCAGGTTTGGCCTGCCCTAATGATTGTTTTATGACATGACAATGTATGGTCTGATGGGTTACATTGTCAGTATGAGGGCTGGATGTGGGGATGTACACATTATCCGCATGTGCTGGTCCTTGGAATTGCCTGGTGCAAGGACTACACTGATATGTATGCTTGGTGGTGTACAAAATGTACGTGAGCTGATGTTGGGGAATGACTAGAATGTGATGGTGCTGACAGACGTTAATCCCGTGAAGCATTACGTGTGTTGTGGGAGTGGGTGATACCTTATGAACATAGCTGCTTATGTGAGTGTAGTTGAGGATAGACATTGGCATGCTGACTACGTCATTGATAGTGTGGGATGTCAGAGACCTACTACACGGAATAAATGGTTATGTTAAAGCAAATGTGACAATGTAGAGTGGATAAAACAGTACAATAGAGCTGTCTGGACACATAAAACTCAGACTATGGTGAGTGAGCAGAACTCTTGCACAGGCATTGTGAACGTGGATGCAGCAATTAGGACATGGAAAACAGTCATAACAACTAGACAACATATGTTTTCCCCTTTCTCATTTGACATAGGCATATGGATTCCTTACATGCTGAGCTTCAGTATGTTTATTTTGTACCCTGCTGTAAGGGATAATGTATGTATGACAGTACAGATTGGTCAGATATCTCTATCTACCCACTGGCCAGTACCTATACAGTGTTGTGTCAAATTCCCTAGTTGCCTTTTGTGTCTCCAATAACACATTTCGACTAGGTAATGTATTTCTTTGGTTGCTTGCTCTATGATGATGTATCTGGTTATTTTGTAAAGGAGATGAGGTCTTCAGTTTATGTTATTTCTCATTGGGCTTGACAATTGCTATCATACACCAGTATGTTATGTGAGGTCTTTGTGTAATGCTCTAATGTTGCATTCGGAAAGGAGGGGTGGGGTGATGTGCCAATTCTGGTAATGTGGTGTGGATACGTGGTGTATGATATGGTCTCAACATGGCAAGCTTATGTTGTAGTTAGTCATATGTGTTTAGGTTTATTTTGCAGCACAGTAATTGTTCACGGATTTGGTCCTTGTTAACCATTTGTTGAGAAATAGACATGCGTCATACTCATTACTGTATGGTTGCATACAACACCTATTGCAGGTATTACACGTATGATACTGGGGACCATCACACGGTATGGGGACATAGGCCCACAATTTAACTGGGACACACCATGCTCACAGCCTATGCAATCTGTTTGAGGGATTGTTGGCCTTACAGTAAGGGTACATGGTGTTTTCCTTTTCTGTCTGGATTACAGGGTCCCCTATGTTATGTCTTTCTTGTTACAGAGGAAATTGAGGGAATGTTCTCTCCAAACCAAGCCATTCAGGTTCATAAAACTGTACGTTGGTTGATGTGGACCCCTCTGTAGATCCGTAGCTATGGTTGACCTGACATATTTTCGCACCCTCTCTCCATATGCTATGTAATTTGACACCTGCAGATGCAGACTGTGGGGAATGGCGTTCTTTGTGCTGTGACATCACAGAGGAGGGTTGCATTGCTATTCATATGGTATGTTTGTTTTCTCTCTTCAACTATTATTTAGATGTCATGCTGTGGTTTACCAGGACATCGGGTGTCTGCATGAGGTGACTGTTTTGCAAGGGCAAGTGTTTGATCTTTCCTCATGACAACAACAATGGGGCCCTTATACAACATTCCTTTTAGGCCTGCATCTGTGCGGTTGTCCAACTGACCTTTCGGTGATTCTGTTTTGCGTCATAGTAACACCATATATTATACCCCACAAAACCATTCTTTCAAGAAACAATATCCCACCAACATGAGCCATACATGTGATATATGTGGTGGTTATGTTGCAACATTCACCACACAAACACCAATTAGTGACTATTGGTGTTTATTTTGGAATATGGACTGTCGTATGTCACCCACCTTGCACGCATCGCGATCGTGCAGCGATACGCCATGGGTACCTTAACTCCGCGCATCATCACTCCTGAGGGTCAGGGCTCTCGGTGTATACTTGCAGCCGTGGGTCCGTCGATGTTCTCCCTTGATGCTGCCCCTAGTGGTGATATTACTGGGTACAGGTGGCGCTCTGGGCTCATCAACAGCACTTGTGGCTGCCCCCCTGAGACAGTAGGTTCAGCTCTCCAACATCACTCATTGGCACTGTGATGTCAAAAGTCACACTCTTCGCCACCTCCTCCGTCCTCCTCCTCCTCCGCCTCCCTCCTCTTCCTCTTCCATTTTTACTGTATTGGTCACCTGCATTATTGAACAATAACAAGGAACAACACATATGTTTCAACATAATCATATCTATATATGTGTGGCACAGACACCATTCAGAGATGATGGGGTGGGTATGTGCAGTGTGTTGCTGCGTACCGGACCCATGACACCCTCCCATACATGTTTGTCTAACAGTCCTTCAGCTGTTTCTGGGGCACATGTGTGTCCCGTGTGGCCATGCACATGTTGCCTATTTTTCCATGTGCTAATAGTTGGAGTGCCCGATGCCCACATGGTTGTCACCCCCTCACATCCCTCCCCCTATCTGTTACAACATATGTCCACACATGTGTGAGAATACATCACCCTTACACTTGTTTGGACCATACATTGCCTGTTTATGTTTTAATTATGCATTTGAAATATTGTCTCTAGACATACTATATGCACTCATTGTTGGGATATTGTTTGGCTGTGACCCATTGTGCCGTGGATCCCATTGTAGCACAGCACCTGTGGCCCCACTGAGACAGCACATGTAGCACTGTGTCAAATAGTACTGTTCACACACCACGTTACCTGATTAGTGTGTCCACAAAATCATAATGGTGACTTTTGTCGAATCACAGATGTGCAGGTTGGATAGGAATTG
>CM066032.1:496819781-496907482 GCA_033557465.1 Ichthyophis bannanicus
TCCTGGAGTTAGGGAGGAGGGTTCAAACTACATTAGGACACAGATCCATAGCTCCAGGGTGATAGAGAGCCCACTTGGATGGCCTCTCTGCACTCCTGGAGGTAGGGAGGAGGGTTCAAACTACATTAGGACACAGAACGATAGGAAAAGGGTGATCTAGAACGCACTTGGATGGCCTCTCTGCACTCCTGGAGTTAGGGAGGAGGGTTCAAACTACATTAGGACACAGATCCATAGCTCCAGGGTGATAGAGAGCCCACTTGGATGGCCTCTCTGCACTCCTGGAGTTAGGGAGGAGGGTTCAAACTACATTAGGACACACAACCATAGGCCCAGGGTGATAGGGGACCCACTTGGATGGCCTCTCTGCACTCCTGGAGTTAGGGAGGAGGGTTCAAACTACATTAGGACACAGATCCATAGCTCCAGGGTGATTGAGAGCCCACTTGGATGGCCTCTCTGCACTCCTGGAGTTAGGGAAGAGGGTTCAAACTACATTAGGACACACAACCATAGGCCCAGGGTGATAGGGGACCCACTTGGATGGCCTCTCTGCACTCCTGGAGTTAGGGAGGAGGGTTCAAACTACATTAGGACACAGATCCATAGCTCCAGGGTGATAGAGAGCCCACTTGGATGGCCTCTCTGCACTCCTGGAGTTAGGGAGGAGGGGTCAAACTACATTAGGACACAGATCCATAGCTCCAGGGTGATAGAGAGCCCACTTGGATGGCCTCTCTGCACTCCTGGAGTTAGGGAGGAGGGTTCAAACTACATTAGGACACACAACCATAGGCCCAGGGTGATAGGGGACCCACTTGGATGGCCTCTCTGCACTCCTGGAGTGAGGGAGGAGGGTTCAAACTACAATAGGACACAGATCCATAGCTCCAAGGTGATAGAGAGCCCACTTGGATGGCCTCTCTGCACTCCTGGAGTTAGGGAGGAGGGTTCAAACTACATTAGGACACAGATCCATAGCTCCAGGGTGATAGAGAGCCCACTTGGATGGCCTCTCTGCACTCCTGGAGTTAGGGAGGAGGGTTCAAACTACATTAGGTCACAGATCCATAGCTCCAGGGTGATAGAGAGCCCACTTGGATGGCCTCTCTGCACTCCTGGAGTTAGGGAGGAGGGTTCAAACTACATTAGGACACACAACCATAGGCCCAGGGTGATAGGGGACCCACTTGGATGGCGCTCTCAGACC
The DNA here is from genome assembly GCA_033557465.1 of Ichthyophis bannanicus. Taxonomy (NCBI): domain Eukaryota; kingdom Metazoa; phylum Chordata; class Amphibia; order Gymnophiona; family Ichthyophiidae; genus Ichthyophis; species Ichthyophis bannanicus. The sequence continues at coordinate 496,820,992 of CM066032.1, forward strand.
TCCTGGAGATATGGGTTATGTTTCATAGTACATGAGGACGCAGATCCATATCTCCAGGTTGCCAGGGCACACTTTGAGTGGCTCTCTGTAGCCCTGAGGGGAGGGGAATGTATTATACCACATTTGTAAACAACCCCTGGCCACCTGTGTGCGTCAGGGCCTTTGTGCTGAAGGTTCCACGACCCCTGATGGTTGCCCCTATGTGTTTACCCTCCAGATGCAGATACCTCCATCAGCACATGGTGATTCTAGACACTCCTTAGGCTGATGGTTGGCCTAGCTGTGTTACAGTGGTCTGTAGTACATCAATGCCAGCAGCTGTCATGAGGCCATGGGGTCATCATGCCCTCTGTGGGCACATGGATCTGAAAATGGCTACATGGGCAAACACTCAGATGTGGTACACAATGCATCTGGCATGTGGTTTCCCTACTACACGTAATTTATCTAGCCTACTTACACACAACAGCATGGACAGCTGACATTAACCCTGTCTGTGTATATGGTTTTGTGACCTGTGGCCATTCACTTACCTCACGTGGGTGGTCTGCCTCACGGTTAAAGCGCCTGGTCACCCTCTCCCAGGCCCTCAGCACCTTCCCCATGTTTATCCTCCTGGAGGGCCCTGGGAAAAGGATGTTTTGTTTCGGGCCAATAAGGGAGGCCAGGAGGCACAGCTCCCTGTAGCTGAAGGCGGGCTTCCTGCTCCTTGACGCCATTTTGTTTGTGGGCGTGTAGACGCGCGAACGCTAACGACGCCACTTCCGCATTTGCGCGTATCGGAGCAAGCACGTGCGCGCCGCATGGCTGCGGCCCTCATAACTGCTTGCCCATGCGTTCCGCATTGCTGCGCTCCTGAAAAGTGCAAATATTAGCGGCACGCATCATTCATACACATGTTTTACATTTATTAATACAAATAGGTTTCATGTTGTTTGCATGCTCACATAGCTACAAGGTATCTCTCATCTCCCTATAACATAATTTAATGATTCTGAATATTACTTGTTCACACAATGTGGTCTTGAACCTCTGGACACATATGCACTGATTCCAAGGCCATTGTCAGATGAGGTGTGCTATGTGTGTCACATAGCAGATAGTGCTCTGCCACTGATAGCAATGGGTGCAAACAAACCATCAGCGTCAGGGGTCAAGCAACCTGGTGATATGGCATGATGTGTGTTAGTTGGCTCTGTTCTGTGTTGACTCACCATGTACAGACATCAATGATTTGGTGGTTGCCATAGGTGTTTTGCGGGGGTTCATATGTGTGCATTACACAGGAAAAATAGGTTGCGTGTTAGACATTAAGGGGCAATGTGGACAGCATGTCACCACAATCCACATTACAATTTGGTAGATCTGCTGGCATACAGTCCTGGGGGCTGAGATATAGCGCAATGGTGGATACATTGGCTGCTTAACGAGGCATCATGGCTTACATCTTCCTTTTGCGCTCTGGAGTGCCTGTCTCAGGCAGCTCACATTATCATACGTTGTAACACCATTGGCCATGGTGCTTTCCATCTACATCTATGCTGTGCACAGCATATATTTTCATACTTTGCAACATTATTACTTGCCCCAGAGCCCTTTCTACATTACAGAGGTGCTGCTGGTGGCAAGACACTCACACTGCTGCAGACATCATATGTCATACACCATTCTCACTGATGGAGCACCACAACCCTGGTAACAACAACACACTGTCTGCATGATTGCCTCTTTGGCCAGCCAGGCATCTGTTCTTATCAATCTAGCTGTGGCCCACACCTAACCTTGATGCATGGGGAGCCAGAGGTTGCATACGTCCATATACAGTGAGGTTATTGGTGGGTGCAGCCAATGACATGTCCATGACTGTGGAGTACTGGTGGTTGTTGTAAGATCCTCACAGTGCTGTCAGCAGCAGGTACCCCACAGACCACCTTATAGGGTCTACCTGGGTTAATGCACTGTGATGGTGTTTAAGTTGCCAGTACTTGAGGACATTACCCACGTTCCACACCTGAGAGCCCCCATGGACCTTGTAAAAACAAATTTAACTAATGTGACACTGCCTTGTTCAATGTATGTTTATTTTCAGAACGTTTCCCCACACTACTGCTGACTGGTGGAGTCTATGGGCCAAAGTCAGGATATATAAAATACTTTCCTTGTAGAACCACATTTAGAATTTGAACTAACAACCTTTTGCTCCTGAGGCATTGCAGTCATCACTGGACTACAGCTCTGGGGTTGTGATGAGACTATCTGGCTGTCTGCAATATGACCTAGGCAGACTTGTGCTGCAGTTAACAGGGTAACGTCAGTCCACTCACCCCCATGATGCACTGCACATGCAAAGCAGCAGTCTACTAATGGTCCAACGATAGGGTGTGCAACCACACAGCACCTGGACATAGTTTTGTGCACAGACCTTCTGTGTTGCAGGTACAGAGTGGGTACAGAACCTCACAGTGTGTGTGGCTTTTAATCACCCTGAGTGTGAGGTGAGACACACAGCACCTGTCCTGGCTGAGAGGGCCAAGAACATCAGATCAGCTTGTCAGATGATGTCTGATAGGTTGACGCATACAGTCCTCCTTCAGGCATCTGTATCTCCCTGACCCATCTGGGCCTTGTGGGCTACAATGCTCACCCAAGGGTGCATCTCCTTTGTGAGAGCCCTGCCCTTCATAATATATGTGAAGGGGTAAGGGAGATTTCTGGCCACATTGGCTATATGTGTCTGACCACCTGCACTTTCCTGTCAAACACACTTTGCACAATATTACAATATGCACATTCTGTAGCCCAACTACGGTGCTAGCAGTTGCCAGCAACCTCATTCCGCCTGTCGTACTCAGAACCTACAGGTCACTCTCTGCAATTTTGAACATATCCATATGTCTAGATCAGGCAGACAAACAGCTGAGCCAGAGCCACCCAGCTCAACCAACACCATCTGACATTTTGCAGCAGAGGCCACAGTGTGTGGCCAGCTACTGACCCTGCAAGGTGTTCCAGCCAAACACATGGTAACTGCTTTCAGGCCGCTTGACGGTCCATACTGCATGCTACCAGGGACACTCTGTGCACCCATTACTGGGATGTTTGCACAACCCCCATGCAGTTGACTCAGTGATTGGGCCCCCTATATATACACACGACCCATAGAAATCACAGAGGAGAACTACTGTATGGCAATATGTTGTAACCTAGCCATGGCGTGGTCACTGATCATTCGTGGTGAGGGTTGCCTCCTCACCGTACATGCTATGGGCACCATGTTTGTGGAGGTGATAGCAAGGCACAACATGGTCCTAGGCATGCACATTTGCCCTGTGTAGCTGCATCCTGCTCCTGCCACCCTGTGTGTTCTATACCCAGAGTACTTTGCTCCTCATTATGCACATTTTGCAGACCAATACTGGCAACGGTGCTATCATTGTGGGCTGTGGGAGGTGTTGGCAGCCAGCACACACTGGATCAACAGACCACACACTCCCTGCACCTAGGACAGCAGTGAGACGATGTACGGTTATTTAGGAGCAGAGACCAACGCAACAGTAATGGGCACACTGGGGGTATGGCAACGTTGGGGTACATTTGTTGTGATATGTTCCAGGCTGACAATCTCTGGAGGGCACCTGACCTGACACACATTGTACATACATCTGAGACGTTGGTATGTTACAGCTCGATGATCTGCTTGTGCTTCGCATAGACATTTCTAACAGTCACTGCTCATACCAGGCTTCTGATATGCGTGTGAGGTATCGCCATGTGTAGTGTGTGATTGGTAATGTCTGCACATGCTAGTTATTGGAGGGGCACACAGGGCCCGACATCCTGCCACTGCATTGGTCATAAGATATTGGGGCCTGCAGTTGCAGCTGTTTCTGGCCCTGTTGCCCACTGCTGTAGGCCATATTTTCAGAAAAACCAGGCAATATGGCACACACACTGGTCAGGTTTTCATGATGTCCGTGATGAATATGCCTCTCAGACAGATGCATACCATGGTGGTGTTCAATTAACTTGCAGCACACGCATCTTTATTGGATACATCAGCAAACATGGGGTGTTCTTTGTGCCTGCATGGCTGCATTTGGGGGACTGTACTGTGGGCGAGGCATATGTTTATGTGGTGTGTGCTGTTTATTGTAAAATAAGTTGTCTTTTCCAACGCTTCTGTCATCAGCAGGGGAATTGCAGTCTTTAATAGCAGGTTTTGTGCATGTGAAAGAAAATGGGGGGTGGGATGGCAGGTGCCCCAGCTGAGATTTGAACCTAGGGCCTTCTGCTCTTGGGGCACTTGCTATGTGTACTGCACCACTGTCTTAGCACAGCAACAGCTCATTCCCGGGGGAGTCCATGGCTGTTTGTCACACAGTGCCTGTCTGGTGGATTGGACTGCAGCCACATGAGGGTAGCTAGGCCAGCATCTGCTGTGGTGCAGCAGCCACTGCCCCCTCTGCCAGCAGTAGGCGTACACCACCATGATAAAGAGGCGTTATATATTGGGGACAGCATCACAGCTAACTGACATGTGGCCCTCCGGTACTGCATTGTGTGTACTCTGCTGTAGGTGTTGGACATTTCTGAGGGCTATGAGCTACTTATGGTAAAATAACAATCCTCAGAAAACACTTTTCTTCTCTGCAGGTGTGGGTTTTATTCCCAATAACGGTTTACTGGTGGATAAAATATGTGCACTGTGTTGCCGATGGCCCCAGCTGGGAGTTGAACTTGTTATCTTTGTCTCCACAACACACTGGCTGTGTCCCCTGCACCACCATGCGGACACTGAGTCAATGTAGACCCTGCAAATAGCATGTCTGTTTGTCCTAGCGGCCCTTTCTGTTATGGGCCAGTGCACCCACGTGTCAGGGTCTCTGGCTCCATCTTCTCTGGCCACCTGCCACTGACCCCACTGATACCAGTACACCTCGGCTAACATGCTGCAGGCCCTGTTAGTGCTGGTGCCACTCAGTTGTTGAACATCCACTGTGCATGTATGCAACTACCTATGCTGTGCATTATGGGTTTGGGGTGACTACCTAGGGGAAAAAATCCATTGGTGTGGGGACACATGCTCTCTCCTTCAGCAATGTTGACTCATGCACATGTTATGCTGCATGAGCCAGAAACCCTTCCAACATGCCTATCTTTTAGCCCTGCCCTTCTTGTGAGTGTATGTTGATGTTTCACATTGCTGTGACCATTACCAGGGTTGGTCGTCTTGTGTGGTACAATCAAGTGGTTTAACAGCCCTATGCGACACAACAGTCCTGGGAACAGTACAGGCATGGATATGTTACACATAGCTGGTGGGGGTCACCCACCCAGGATGTACACACTGTCATACAACAGACCTGCTGCACACATGACCCACATCTGCATGATTGTCATGTGGTGCTCAATGGGCAAAATGTGCTGAACATATACATCCATATTTCACTGTGTTCAATGATGACATTAGATAGCTGTGTACCATGTCCCCAGGTGTGGGGTGGCATTGGTGACATCTGCAACTGCTACTATTGGCGGTTACAGGCAGGGCCCAATGTCCTGCCTTTCCAGGATGCATTGTCCAATGCAGCCTGTGGGCGTGGGTGTGTCAGGGCCTGTTTGGCTGGTGCTTTTCATCAGGCATTCCCACATCATCTCATGGTGTGGCTGACACTGTTGTAGTTTTATGCTGTCCCTCCTGGATATGCATGTGCTACATCTGCATGACATGAGGGTGGTACATAGATATGCAGCACAGTCATTTGTATTAGAGGCAGCATGGAACCTGACTGTTGTGTGGTCGTCCAAAACTGTATTTGGGATACTCTGCTCTAGGTGATCGCCCTGTTCATGGTGTGTGTGGTTGTGATGGTAAATGTTGGGGGTTTTACTGAGGCCACTGTCCTCTGCCTTAAAGGTTTTGCTTACTACCATGGTTTATTTGTGAGTAAAATATGTGCTCATGATTGGCAATATCCCCAGCCAAACTTTGAACCTGTGACCTTCTGTTGTTTCATACACTTTCTGTGTACACTGCACCACTGTGTATCTACAGCTTGGCGGAGTTCCCTGGGACGTCCATGACTGTACATCCAACAGGGGCTGTCTGTCACTAGTGGACGGTGACAGCCTGCACCTCGCTAGTCAAATGTATGCTGTGGCTGGCAGCCACTTCCCTCTCCACCATCTGTACAGTCCCACCAACATGCTAGCATGTCCTTATCTTAGCATAAGCATATGTCCTAATTGAGTGGAGCCACTCCAGGACTGCATTTGGGCAACTCGGATGTGGCTGATGCCCATTGTTCTGATGTGTGTGCGGTGTGGAGTATAAGAAGGATGTTTGCAACATGCTAATGTTCTCTGCAAAACAAGGGGTGTCTTCCATATCTCTGATTAGTGGTGGAGAACATATTGCCATGAGCCCCAGATGGGATTTGAACCTGTGACCCTATGGTCTTACAGGTACTGGCTCTGTCCACTGCACTACACTGTTGCCACAGAGATGGTGCAGTACCTGGGGATAATAAAACTGGCAGGATGGGGTCACACACCCTGCTCTGCACAATTTTACTATGGGCTCCTTCACCCTGTCCGGTGACAAACGTGCAAATCATACCCAGACATGACCACGGAAAGGGGCGATAAGATATAACCAACATGGCCTACAGAGATTTTCATGAACAAACATGGGGGACACTCCCAGGACAGCTACAAAAGAGGGGTTGTTTTTTTTTTGGTTGAGTCTCCCCTCCATACACCTTTCCATGGTTCATTCATTTTTTTGTAAACTTTCCTGGGTGTGTTTCTTATTTGTGCCCATTGCTAGCACTGTTCCCCCGCAGACTTTTAATTTTTTAGATGTTGTTTGTGGTCATTTTCGCTTTTTATTTGCACTTTTGTTCTGTGCACATGTATCACACTGCTGACGTTTTGCAGGTTTCCCCGGTTTTGCTGTACATTGATGACGGAAATGGTTTCTCTTCCCTTTAAATGCTTTCTACCGCGAGTGTTTCACTCGCGGTAGTTTTTACATGGAAATTCTGGCCCGGTACTGTGCGGGGAGACTCTCCCCTCCCACTCTCCACCCATTGACCCCGTCCCTCCGCCTCTCCGGGGCCTTCCTCCGCCCTTCTTTAGCCGTTCCACGCCTCTATCGTACATTTGCGGGCCCGCACTTGTACGGGGCCCGTTAGTGTGCCGCGTACCTGTGCGGGGGTGACACGCACGTGTGCGGGGCGTTTAAACACGTTTATGTGCGTTTCAATGCTGCGTTGCCGTGCGCTATTTTGCGGCGCGCAAATTAGCGGTTTTTAGTAAACATGCCCCAAAGTCTTGCATCTGAGCTTCTAAGGAAAGTTTAGGTTTGATCTCCTCTAGTACTGATTGGTTTGTTCTTTCGGCAGTCTGTGCTATATACAGTATTCGTCACCAGCACCATAATTCAAAGGCATCAATTTTCTTCCTGTCTATCTTTTTCACTGTCCAACTTTTGCATTCATATGAAGTTACTGCAAACACCATGGCTTGGACAAGTTGAATCTTTGTATGGAGAGAGACATCTCTGCTCTTTAGAATCTTGTCTAGGTCCTTCATAGCCATTCTGCCAAGAGCAAAGCATCATTACATTTCTTGACTGCTTGTTCTTTCTTTATTGATTGTTGATCCAAGTAGGTTAAAGTTGTTAACTATTTCAATTTCTTTTCATCAATGATGAACTTATTGATTTTGCCATTTGTGGAGATCTTTGTCTTCTTAATGTTAAGATTCAGACCCATTTTAAGACTATGGGGTATGTTTACTAAACCGTCTGAATGTGCGCCCGGTGATAGTGTGCAGGCTGCCATATAAGGAGTGGGCGTTTCAATGTAAACTAGCAAAATGGGATTAGCGCGGGATAACGTGCGCTGCTGCGCACATTATCATGCAAAGCACCGCTAAGCGCGTTACCACGCGGTAATCTTATGTAGGCGCACAGACATCCAACATAGAAACAGAAGTGTAGTACAATGGTTAATACACTGACTGATGATACAGGGGTCATGAGTTTGATCCCCCAGTGTGCATAAGGCTGGCTGAGGCATCAGCTTTGACATGTAAGTATTGTTTCCTGAGGCATTTTATGTGTATTTTAATTATTGCTGCCAGCAAACACACCCTCACGTGCCGTAACCTAAGGTGCCGCAGAAGGCACCCTATAAGGCACTCCATAGGGCACATTATAAAGTGCACTGTCCGCCATGGCACCCTATAATGTCCCCTATAGGGCATCCTATAAAGTGCTCCATAGGACACCTTATAAGGCACCTTATATGGACTGTAACCATAAGGTGCCTCAGAAGGCGCTTTGTAGGGTGCCCTATAAGGCGCCTTATAGGGCACCTTCTGAGTCACCTTATGGTTACAGTACCCTGAGGGTGTTTTGCTGGCAGCACTAATGTACATTAAAAAAAGACAATGCTTTGGACAGCCCTATCAAATAACCCCACTGTGGGTTTAAACCCATGATCTCTGGCTCCACAAGCAGTGAAGTAACCAGTGGGCTACAGCTCCATAGCTGCTAGTAAACCCCTGGCTGGCTGAAGAAGGACTGCACGTCACCAAACAAACAGTCTGCTGTGGTCACCAGGATAGGGTTAACCCACCCATACCCATGATGCACTGCACATGCAAATCAGCAGTCTATAGATGATTACAAGATGGGGTATGCACCCCCACAGCACCTCGGCCTGGTAGGGGGAACTGACCGTGTGTGATACTGGCACAGAGTAGCTACACACCGTCACATTGTGCAGGTACTGCACTCACCCTGAGGGTGAGGTGGGGCGCCCAGCACCAGGTCCACAGCAGAGATAGGCCATGCTGCAGGTCCCCAGCAGTGCTAATGTGTGAGATAGGTAGTTTCTGCAGACACACCTTGGATATATCTGTATTTCTCAGTCAGGTTTAGCCCTTATGGAACCATAGGAGGATTATGTACCACCACCCTCCTCCTCCTCAGCTGAGGGCGGTAAACAGGTTCTCCCACCAACAGATCCATATTCTACCTCCCTGCAATGGTGGCAGTAAAGGGGACCATCAACCCCAGTCCTGCTGGGGAACAGACCCCCTACAGGGCAGTCAATGCAGCTCTGTACACATCCATAAAGCAATAGCAGACAGACATTAGGCCTGGATATGCTAAGCTGCACACCACCACTATCTGATATCCTCCTGCAGCAAGCCTTCAGCTGCTGCACCCTGCAAGGTGTTCCATCAAGACACACACCAGCTTCAGACAGTCTGCTAGCTAGTTCATAGTGCATGTTCCTGGTGGAAATGCATGCACACAGAACTGGGATATCAGCATACACCCCAAGCAGATAAGTCAGTGACTGTGCCCCAAAAGGGAACCCATATATATCACATAAGAGAAATACTATACAGCACTATGGGGGAACCTAGCCATGCCGTAGTCACTGCTCAGTCAGGGTGAGAGTGATCTCCCAGCAGAACATGCTGTGGCTACCCTGTCTGTGCAGGTTGTGGCCAGGCACTAGAATGTCCCAGCCAGTGTCCTATGCCCTGTGCAGATGCATCCTGGCCAGGCCACCCTGTCCGGGCTATACCCATGGTACCTTGCTCCTCGTTATGCACATTGGCAGGCCAATTCTGGCAACAGTGCTGGCAGTGTGGGCTGTGGAGGGTTTTGCAGCCACCACACACTGGATAGACAGACACACACTCCCACACCTATGCCAGCATTGTGCTACTATAGAGGTGTTTAGCAGCCCTGGCCACCACACCAGTCCTGGGCACAGTGCAGGCATGGATATGGTACGCAATACTGTTGGGGGTCACTCCCCAGGGTGGTAAACACTGTCAGAGACCAGACCTGAAACACACTCCACAGACATCAGAAAGGTTGCTATGATGGAGCTCAATCAGCAAACTGTGCTTAACGTAGGAATTGCGATCTGCCAGTAATCATAGCAACCTTTTGATAGCTGTGTACCGTATTCCCAGGTTTAGGGTGGCATTGCTAAGGTATGCAAGTGCTAGAATTGGGAGATGCACGCAGGGCCCAATGTCCTGCCTCTCCAGGAGGCATTGGCTAATGGTGCCTTTGGGTGTGGGTGTGTCTGCCCCTGTTGGCTGCTGCTTTACTACAGAGGTTCCCAACTCCAGTCCTGGTGTGACAAACACTGTTCGGGTTTTCATGCTGTCCCTCATGAATATGCATGAGATACATCTGCATACCATGGGGGTGGTGCATAGATATGCAGCACAGGCATCTTTATTAGAGGCAGCATGGAACCTGAATGGTGTTTGGCCCTCCAGGACTGCATTTGGGAGACTCTGCTCTAGGTAATGCGCCTGTTTATGGTGTCTGTGCTCTGTAGGGTAAAATGTAGGTGTTTTGGGCATGTTTACGTCATCTGCAATAAAGGTTCTGTCTGTATTAGCACGTTTTAGTAGTGGGTGAAAAATGGGGGCTGGGTTGGCAGGAACCACAGCTGGGACTTGAACTTGTGACCTTCTGCTCCTGAACACACTGGCTGTGTGCACTGCACCACTGTGTTGCCACAGAAACTGTGCATGCCCTGGGGATACTATGACTGTTCATCAGACAGGGCCTGTCTGTTGCAGTGCATGGCACCCACCTACACAGGGCTAGGCCACGGTCTGCTCTGGGCAGCTGCCACTGCCCCCCTCCACCACCAGTGCCCCTCTGCCACCCTGCTGACATGCCCTTCTGCTGGTGGTGCTGGTGGATCGCAGTCTCAGGCCATCCAGTGTGCGGTAGATGGCTGCCTATGGTGCGGGTTCTGGGGTAGGGGTGCCTGCATAGGTGTCCACGCTTCTCCCCTGCACCGCCTGCCACTGTTCTGTGCCCTTGGGGGTCCCTACTAGGTACTATCCCCTGTGACACTGTGGGAAGCACACTCGTGCACATGCTGGGCCCTCATCAGTTGTTGTCTGGCTGCTCTACTGTTTCAGCATTCCTATGGGTCACCTAGGCATCTGCCTAGTCCACACTGTGGCCCAGCTGCAGTACAGCATCTGCCGTCTGCAGCCCTCTGTGTCCCCTTTCCCAGCATCTGTCCAGTTGCCCATTCCGACATGCCCACCCTGCTGTTGTGGAACATGTGCACCCCATAGGAAACCTGTCCAATGGAGAGGGAAACCCTGATGAGCGCAATTGCACTGTGGGATCATTCACCTTGTATGGGGACGGAGCGCAGACCCTTCCACAATTCAAATCTTTTTTTGGAACCTTCTCGGGAGTGCTTTTTGATGTTTCCCATTAATATCACTATTGCCCAGCTTGGTTATGTTTTTTTTATATTTTGTTGGGGTCATTTTCAATGTTTATTTGCACTTTTGTTTTGTGCACATGTATCACACTTATCACTTTTTTGTAGGTTTCCCTGATTTTGCTGTACATTGCTGACAGAAATGGTTTCTCTTCCCTTTTAATCGGCTCTAACGCCAGGATTTCACTGGCGTTAGTTTTGAGCCTCGAATTTCACATCGTTAGTGTGCGGGGAGCCTCTCCCCTCCCACTCTCCACCCATTGACCCCTTCTCTCTGCCCCTGGGGAGCCTTCCTCTGCCCTCAGGGAGCCTTTACTCCACCTTCAGTGCTCGTTTGCGCCGCTGAGCCCCACTGCGCACGTTAGCGCGTGATAAGGCACCTTATCGCATGGTAATGCGCCATTATCGCACGATAAGGTGCCCTATCGTGCGATAACGTGTCAGAGCGCACATTAAGATGGTTTAGTAAACATGCCCCTATGTTCCTTGATCTTGAGAAGCAAATGCTCCCGCTCCCAGCAAGTAAAATGGTATCATCAGCACAGCAAAGGTTGTCAAAGAGTCTTCCACCAATCCTCACACCTTGGTCTTCCACAGTCCTGCTTCTCTGATGATTTGTTCTGTATATAAATTAAAAAGGTAGAGGGAAAGTATGCAGTCTTGTCATACACATTTGTGGACTTTGAACCATTCTTTGTTTCCTACTGCAGTTCCGTTCAAACTGTTGCTTCTTGCTTAATGTAAAAGTTTTGCAAGAGTACTATCAGGTGGTCTGGTATACATATGTTTCTTAATGTGGCCCAGAGTTTCTCATGGTTTACACAGTCATAAGCCTTGCTGTAGTCAATAAAACACTTATGGATATCCTTTTGATATTCTTTTGTCTTTTCAAGGATCCATCTCACATCCACAATGATGTCTCGTTCCTCACCCTTTCCTAAACTCTTCTTGCACTTCAGGCAATTCACATTCCATGTGTGGTTGTAGTCTCTGCTGAATGATTTTGAGTAGAATCTTACTGGCATGTGGGATCAGAGTGATTGTGTGATAATTTCCACAGTCAGATCAACTTTTCCAGTATTGGTATAAACACAGATCTTTTCCAGTCAGTTGGCTATGAATTCGTCTTTCAAATTTCCTGGCAGAGCCTTGGATGGTAACAACTTCATCTGATTCCTGTAATACTTCAATGGTAATGCCATAAATGCCCGATGCTTTGATAAGGCTTTCAATATTACTTTGACTTCTTTCATCACCAATGATGAAAGAATTTGGTTCACTTGATCTTTATGTTATAATGACTCTGCATATGCTTTCCACATTTTCTTGATCTTCTCAGCATCATTCAACATGGATCCTTGAGCATCTTGTAGTATTCCAATTCAAGGCTGTAATTTTTTCTTTAATTCTCATAGCTTTAGGAAAGCTGATCTTGTTTTTCCTTTAATAATTTCTGATTCTATTTCCTTGCATGCATCATATTAGTACTTCTCCTTGCTTGTCTTGATGCACACTGGAAATCTCTGTGACTGTCTCTCTTTCTCCTCTGACTTTAGCATCTCTGCATTTCTGGGCAACTGTCAGTTTCTTCAGTCATCTGTTTTGGCCATTTTAACTTTTTCACCTTTTGTAAAGACTTCTCGCTTTCTTCCAATACAACATTCTTGATGTCATCCCATAACTCTTCTGGAGCTCTGTCATTTGTATTTACAGTAAAGCAGCAAATTAATATGGCAGGCAGTCTTTAAATTCCAGTGGTATAGTCTCAAGGTCATATTTTGCTGCATTCATGAGTGGCTTCCTCTTTTTCAACTGTAGCTTGAGTTTTCATAGTATTAGTTGGTGATCTCTATCACAGTCAGCTCTAGGTTTTGTCATTGTTGATGTTATAGAGCTTTTCCATCATTGTCTTCCACAGATGTAGTCAATTTGATTTTTGTACAATCCATTGGGTGAAGTCCATGTGTACAGTTGGTGGTTGTGTTGCTGGAAGAAGGAGTTTGTGATGAATAGATCCTTGGTCTTGCAGAATTCTATCAGTCTTTCTCCAGCTTCATGTCTGTTACCAAGACCATTTTTTCCAACCACTTTGCCTTCTTTTTTGTTGCCAACGTTTGCATTAGAGCCACCCATGACTATGAGGATATCCTGTTTGCATGTTCTGTCAATTTCAGCATGCACTTGTTCATAGAACTCATCAGTTACTTCCTCTTCTGCAGCTGTTGTCGGGGCATATACTTGAATTATAGTTCTGTTGATGGGTATTCCTTGTAGATGAATAGAAATTAAGCATTCACTGAATGCATTGTATTTTATTACAGTTTTTGCAAGTTTCTTCTTGATTATAAATGCAACACCATTTCTTCTTTGTCTTTCATTTCCAGCATAGTAGACCAAGTGATGTGTTTGATGCCAGTCCATTTAAGTTTGCTGAAACCCAACAGATCGAGTTGTACATGTTCCATTTCATTTTTGACTCTAACTTCCCTTGGTTTATGCTTTGTATGTTCCATGTCCCAATATATAAGACATCTTTGCAGCTTCTGACTCTCATTTCATGCACAGCTACATTAGCAGTCAGATGTTTTGATGGCTTTGATCCAACCACATCTTAAATACTGGCTTTAATCTGAGAAGTCTTTTAGCTCATCCCCAGTAGTGGGTTGAGTGATTCTGACCTGGGGTTCTCATCTTTCAGCACTATAGTGAAATTTGTTTTGTGACTATCCATTGGGTTTTCATGGCAACATACAGAAGTAGATTGCCAGGCCTTTCTTCCGCTCAGGTAATTCTAGTGTTGTTGTCATTGTCACAGAAATGTGATCCTCTGCTGTCAACAATGTCCCATTCTGCTGCTGTCTAGATGGTGGTTTGTCTTAGTCTGGCATCTCAGCTGAGACCGTCTATCTTGGGATGCCCTGCCAGTAGTTAAGCTACTGAAAGCTTAGCTCTCAGCATTGATGATGCACACAAGTTCTCACAGCATGACAAGCTGCAAACCAGTATGTAACCTTAAACGACAGTTCATCCAAAATTGTCCATTCCATTATTTCCTTCTTTTAAAACCTGAGCAAACCCTTACTCCTTTCATATACTGAAGTAGAATCGGGGAAGCCTTCCGTCCATACCTCCCCAGGCATTCCCAGGCCCAGTCCACAACACAGAAGGTGATCATCCAGAAAATTCACAGGTTTGTAGGTCCAGCTTCCCAAGGTGCAGCTTCTTCTAGCTCCATAGGCTCGGGTACCTTGAGAACTGTAGAAAGTACTTGTTGGGGCAGAGTACAAGGAGGAGGACTCCCTTGGGGCTGTGAGAACTGCCTTTCATATCCTCTCCCTTCCAGGGCAGAATATCAGCCCCACCCTCATCCTCAGATCCCCGGGACACCACTCATCCCTGGAAAATATAATAGAGATGTTTAAATTCCTCTATGGTATGGATTTGATTCCCACTGGCATTCCTTGTGGCCTTGGGAAAATCACATAACCCTCCATTGTCTCAGAAAAAAGACCTGGCAATTTCATCCTCTTCTCTGAGCTCCTCCACTTGTTTCCAAAGAGCTTCAGCATGCAGGCATCCTACACATGGAACCAGTCCTTCAACTGGCATTGGGATCTCTGTCTGGACAGAGGCAGAAGCTATAAGGGGGCAATAGCTTTGGCAATATGATTTTTTGCAGCAAATTGAAGTAAAGCAGAGAGACCTACCAAAGTCCCTACCTGTTCCTCAATTGTCCGTTAAGAAAAAAAGCCATTAACCTCTTTTAAGTGTGTTCTAACAGTGCTGTTCTGTGCCCCTGTGTGCAGCTAATTGGGGATTTGCCCTATAAAGTAAGAATGCTCACATGGGGTAGGTGGGAGCTGGGGTGCGATGGGTGCAGTATAGAAAAAGAATTAGCTTTTAAAAATAAAAATAAAAACCCTTTAAAGAGCTTTCAGGCAGAACACTTGTATTTAAAAGCCACACAGTATTATCTTGCTTGCAATGGAGTCCCTGTTAGGAATGCCAGTACTTGCAAGGCCCTGTAGACCCTTATATAGCACTGTCTAGCTGCTTAACAAATTAATTAAGGACCACTAACACCTGATGAGGTCAGTGGCTTCAAAGAGCTAGCTGTGAATGGGCAGCAACTCTAACAGAGCTTTGCCCAACACCACAAAAAATCTCCATTCTCTTGTACTCAGTCAGCTCACTGCCACTCATAAGTCCTCCTATCAGTTCACTTGCTCAATCCCCTCTTCTTCCACTATTAACCTCATCCATTTACCACTCAACATTACTGACACTTATATCTCACATTTACTCAACTCCTCCACAACTCATAACCCTCCATCCACTCACTGACTCAGCTTATTCCACAATTCATAACTAAGGTTACCAGATGTCCCCAATTTTCTGGTATTTTCCCTGATTTTGAGGTAGTGTCCCCTACTCCATGGACATTAAGTACTTCCTGTCTCCAATTTTAATGTGGTCAGAGGCAATTGGCATTGCTTCTACTGCATATCTCTCTATTTGCAAGGGTTCTCAAACTAGTCCTCACGACACACAGTCAGTCAGGTTTTCAGGATAGCCACAATTACATAGAGATTTGACTACAATGGAGGCAGTGCATGCAAATCTATCTAATTCATATTCACTGTGGATATCCTGACAGCCTGACTGGTCATGTGTGTTCCGAGGACTGGATTGAGAAACCCCTCTCTAATGAAGTCTTCTCAATCCTAATAGGAGAAGGTGTAAAATTATTTTTTTTCTGAAAAGAGGAGGAATTTTAGAACTACATCAAATATTTATATCTATAAAATAAAGTTTAAATGCATATATTTTATTTGTTTATTTATTTAAACAGATTTCTATACCGCCTTATCCTACAATCAAGGCGGTCTACACAGCAAACAATCAACAACATCCTGTGCCTTGTGTGCACATGCATTGAACAGTGAATGTGTGTGTGTGTAAAGGGTCGTTGATTCTTTGTGATCTATTTAGAATGTGCGCTATATACAATACTATGTACATCGAGACTTTACTTCAATACTATGTATGTGTCGAACAGGGAGGGTGGTACTGTCCATTGCATGGTTAGATGACGTCACCATAGTGTTCTATGAAGAGAGTCGTCTTGAGCAGTTTCCTAAACTCCTTAATGTCGGTTGTTGACCATAGTTCATCAGGGAGGGCGTTCCATAGTGTTGGTGCCACCTTTGATAGGGCTCATTTTTCGGTGTCCTTGCATACCTTGGTGAAGTCTTTTGGTGTGTTGATGCGGTTGGCGGTGCCTCTCCTCCTTGGCCTTGTGCTGCTGTCTGGTTGTATGAGTAGTTCTAGGCTGAAGGCTGATAGCAGTTGTTTGATTTTGAATATGTTTATGACTGTCTTATACCTGATGAGAGAGCTGATTGGTAGCCAGTGGAGGTCTTTTAGAGTGGGTGTGATGTGTTCTTGTCTTGTGGTGCCAGCTATTATGCGTGCTGCTGTGTTTTGTGCCAATTGCAGTGGACTGAGTGTCTGTTTTGTTAGGCCAAGATATATTGGGTTGCAGAAGTCTAGGATTGGGGTTATTAGTGCTTGACATACTGTGCGGAAGTGCTCCTGGGAGCACGCATACATACATATGTAGTACAGTCTGTATGCGTGCTTATAACTCAAGAAGGACTACAACTATTTTTTTAAAACTTTTGAAATTACTGAATGCAATTTAGACTAGTCATTTTGAAATATATTGAGAAAAGATGTTGAGGAGGGAAGACCGCCCCCCAGCCCAATTCAACTCTGCCCAGGTGTCCCAGATTTGCTCTCCAAAAATCCGGCAACTCCATAAATAACCCCCAGTCAACACTCATAAATTAGCTTCTCTACCAGTAACCCCACCCCACTCCACTCACTAAATCAACTCGCCTCAACACTCATAATCCTCTCCTTTATTCATAAGCCCCAACACTCATAATACTCTCCTTCACTAACAACCCCCATCCACTCATAGACTACCTCAACACATAAAGCCTCATGCACTCACTCAGACCCACTTACTCAGCTTAACCCTTCTTTACTGTAATCTCTCATACACTTCTTCTATCAACCTTCCTATCCACTCACTCATTTCCATCAGCCACTCATAACCATCCCATCCATTCAATCACTTAACCACCTTCTCCATTCAGTGCCTCCCCATTCATTGTCTCATTCACTTAGGTCTTTACTCCTTCATCTACTCACTCACCCCAACAATGCCTTCTATCAGCAAAATGCACCTTTGCGCAACACTTACGGGCCCCTATACTAAGCAGCGGTAAATGGTTACCATGGATTTAACATGAGTTAAACTCCCACGATAACCGCTACTGCTGTGTAAGTGCAGACAGCGCCATCCAAAAACAGTGCTGTCTGCAAATGCTGAAGGTGGGCAGGATTGGAGCTCAAAGGGAGCCCCATGGCTGGAAAACTTTCTGTCCATGATGGCCCTGAAAAGGGGTACCAATCAGCCGGGGGGGGGGGGGGGATAGATTTCAGGAGTGCAAAGTTACAGAGGGGAATGCGTTAGGATCACAGGGTTATGATCATTGGTGGGATGATTGACTGCGAGGAGGTGCGTTTGTCCCAGGGCTGCATCCCTTGCCTTAGAAGGGACAGTGAGTGCTCCCATGCTCTTTGCCAGGCCAGTGTACATGGACCCCTGTGGTATTTAGCAGCCCTGTGCACTAAATGTAGGACATGCACTCATACATTTACCACATAGGCTTTGTACTTGTGTGCCTTTGAGTCAGTCCTGACGCCTGGCAACCCAGAAGCTCCTGTGTTTTCTTGGCAGTGTCACCAGAAGTAGATTGCCAGGCCTTTCTTCCAATCAATGGAGGGCTAAGTGACTTGCCCAAGGCCACAAGGAGTGCTAGTGGGAATTGAACGCTGCTGACTTGGTTACCAAGCCAGTGTTCTAACTACTAGGCTACTCTTCCACTCAAAGCTTTGCACTTACTGCACATTTTTTTCTGTGAAATACCCATGGTAGGTGCAAAGCCCTACCACACTTTACTAAAAGACCCCATTAGTGTATGCACTTTTCAAATTGTTCCTTTATTGAAAATATTTATATTTTGACAAATTAGTCCTGCAGGCTGTCCTAGGCAGCTCACAATCTAACATACACAAATCAAAAATATCTTAAAAATAATAACCTAGTTCATTTCTCCTCTAAAAACCTATAAACCATCAGGACCCTCGTTCCTCTCCAATTGCTTCACAAAATGCAGGGTGGCCCAAAAAAAGTGAGAACATTTCATAAATTAAAAGCTTAAATAGTTTACTTATTTACCTTTTCTAGCTATATAACGTCTTTATTTCAACAATTTCCGGTCGCCATCTTTTTTTTTTTAATTTGTCCATCATTTACATCTGTCTTTTTGAATTTTTAAATAACTTATATGCTACGAGATGTTCTCACTTTTTTTGGGCCACTCTGTATATCTGCTTCAAGGCATTTAAGAAATTCCAAGAAGTCCTGTTCCTTATAAAGATTTGGGCAATAAATTCCACAATATAGGACCTGTGACTGAAAACACTAAGGGATATGTTTACTAAACCTTCTTAAAGTGCGAGCTGTGCAATTAACGCGCGATAAGGTACCTTGGCACGCGCTAATGACGCTTTATGGGGCACAAATGTGCCTTAGTGCGCGCTCACGCGTGCAGCGGCGCAAATGAGCGCTGAAGGCGGGGAAAGACTCCCGGAGGGCGGAGGAAGGCTCCCCAGGGGCGGAGAGAAGGGGTCAATGGGTGGAGAGTTTGAGGGGAGAGGCTCCCCGCACACTAACGATGTGAAATCTGAGGCTCAAAACTAACGCCAGTGAAACCCTGGCGTTAGAGCTGATTTAAAGGGCAGAGAAACCATTTATGTCAGCAATGTACAGCAAAGCAGGGAAACCTATTAAAAAGTGATAAGTGTGATACATATGCAAGGAACAAAAGTGCAAAGAAACATTGAAAATGACCCCAACAAAATATAAAAATAACATAACCAAGCTGGGCAATAGTGATATTAATGGGAAACATAAAAAAGCACTCCCGAGAAAGCTCCAAAAAAAGATATGAATTTTGGAAGGGTCTACGCTCCGTCCCCATAGAAGGTGAATGATCCCAGAGTGCAATTGCGCTCATCAGGGTTTCCCTCTCCATTGGACAGGTTTCCTATAGGGTGCACATGTTCCACAACAGCAGGGCGGGCATGTCGGAATGGGCAACTGGACAGATGCTGGGAAAGGGGATACAGAGGGCTGCAGGTGGCACATGCTGTGGTGCAGCTGGGGCACAGTGCAGAGTAGGCAGATGCCTAGGTGGCACTTAGGAATGCTGAAACTGAACAGCAGCCAGACAGCAACTGATAAGGGCCCAACATGGGCATGAGAGTGTTTATCACAGTGTCACAGGGGATAGTACCCAACAGGTACCTCCAAGGGCACAGAACATTGGCAGGCGGTGTTGGGGGGAAGCGTGGATGCCTATGCAGGCACCCCTACCCCAGAACACGCACCATAGGCAGCCGCCTACCTGCACACTGGATGGCTTGAGACTGCACACCACCAGCACCACCAGCAGAAGGGCCTGTCAGCATGGTGGCAGAGGGGTACTGGTGGTGGAGGGGGGCAGTGGCAGCTGCCCAGAGCAGACCATGGCCTAGCCCTGTGTGGGTGGGTGCCATGCACTGCAACAGACAGGCCCTGCCGGACAAACAGTCATGGTATCACCAGGGAATGCACTGTCACGGTGGTGCAGTGCATGCAACCAGTGTGTTTGGAGGCAGAAGGTCACAGGTTCAAGTCCCAGCTATGGTGCCTGCCAACCCAGTTCCCATATTTTACCCACTACAACAACGTGCTAATACAGACAGAACCTTTATTGCAGATGACATAAACATGCCCAAAACACCTACATTTTACCCTACAGAGCACAGACTCCATAAACAGGCGCATTACCTACAGCAGAGTCTCCCAAATGCAGTCCTGGAGGGCCAAACACCATTCAGGTTCCATGCTGCCTCTAATAAAGATGCCTGTGCTGCATATCTATGCACCACCCCCATGGTATGCAGATGTATCTCATGCATATTCATGAGGGACAGCATCAAAACCCGAACAGTGTGGGGGGCGGAGCCTGAGCGGTTGCAGGATGGCAGCATGAGAATCTAGCTCCGTGGTTCCCTGGCGAAAATCCTGAGAGAAATCGAGAATCGGAGAGGGCTGTTTAAACGGAAGAACTCCTATAAGTGCCTATCGTGTCTGCGGATATGGCTAACTGTAAACCAACTAAGCTGGAGTTTGCCGCAGGCAGTAATTCGGGTTCGAAGAGGGCGAAGTCGGACCCTTTGTCCCCGCATAAAATGGCTGCCACGAGAGAGTCGGAAGAGACGCTACGGGAGCTGCTGGGTGAGATTCGCTCTGTGAAAGATCTTGTCTTGGCGAACGGTGAAGCGCTGGGGAAGGTGCACACTGAAATGCAGGACATGCGAGAACAAATGGCGAAATTCACTACAAGAATGGATAATCTCAGTGAGAAAGTGGCTGACCATGAAGGGAAACTTGCAAAGGTGGATAAGGCTATCAAAAAGTTTGAACGGCTGGAACTGAGCTTGGAAGATCTTGCCAACAGGACTCGTAGGAATAACGTAAGAGTCTTAGGGTTCCCGGAAGGCGCTGAAGGGACGGATATGCTCTCTTTTCTGGCGGGCACCCTGCCATCGTTGCTGCGTATGAAAGTGCCTGGACCGCTTGAAATCGAGAGAGCGCACCGTATTCCCGCTCAGCCTACTCTACGCGCCCGGGGGCCTAGACCGATTATATTGTGTCTGTTGAGGTACCAGCAGGCAGTGCAGATCCTGGAGGCTGCAAAAGCCATGCGGTCAGTAACCTATGAGGGGCATAAGGTATCCTTTTTTCCTGATTTCTGTAAGGATACAGTGGAGCGGCGGAAACGATTTCTTGCCTTGCGACCCCGTCTTCAGCATTTGCAGGCCCGTTATGGCTTATTTTATCCTGCGCGTCTCAAGATCACCTTAAATAATCAGACAAAATCATTTGATGTCCCAGCGTTGGCAGAACACTATATAGAAGAGCAAGAGGCGCTGCAGATGCAGTAGGCTATCGAAGCTGTAGCTGGGAGGTGGTAGTTGATTGGAATAGAAGGTGGAAGAAATACCGGATCAAGGTTTTCTAGGGCCTGGCTCCCCAGGTCTGCAGGGTTATGTGAGACTCTCCCTTCTGTTTTCTTACTGTGTGCTCTTTGGTGTTGATTTTTTGCTGTTGAGATTTTCTTGAACCATGATGTTTGGTAGTAATGTAGCCCTGTATAATGTGTGGGTGCACAGAGGGAAGATCTGATTGGGAGTGTATTATGCTATGCGGGACGGGAGTCTCTATAAATATGCTATATGATGGGTGGCCTGTGTCCGGGAGGCTTGGAGGATGCTGCAGGGCATTGTATGGGGGGTTGTTAACAGTTTGGAACGTGTTATAAAATGGGAGATATGGTGCATAGCATGTTAGACGGTCCTCGATGTTTAAGCCAGATGTTGTTTTCCTCTTTTTGTGTATTCATAATGTGGCTGGGGGCGGGCTGGGGTTCTTTTTGGGCCATTTTGTAAGTGTATGTGCTCACCCATGTTGTTTTTCTCCTTAAGGGAGGCTTTGGTGACACCTTGCAAGTCTGTACGGGGATTGTCCTGCTCGGGTGGTCTATATAATGACAGCAGGAGAGCGCAGCTCACAATTGCAGAAATGCAGCGCTATGAGGCTTATGGGTCTGATTAAATGTTTATCCCTGAATGTCAAGGGGATCAATCACCCTATCAAGCGCAAAAAAATCTTATTATATTGTCAGAAGCAGAATGTAGACTTAATCCTACTCCAAGAAACCCATCTGAATTCCAAGGAGACAGAAAAATTAGCATCAGGGAAGTTTTGTTTAGTGACTTACGCGCCCGCCTGTCAAAAAAGAAATGGAGTGGCGGTACTGCTTAGGAAATCCCTGAAATTTCAGGTCCTCTCATCTCGGTCTGATGTGGAGGGCAGATGGGCTGGGGCGCATCTCTTACTGGAAGATCAGCATATGTCCGTTTTTAACGTATACTCCCCTAACAATGATAATCCTGCCTTTTTTCATTCACTTGCTAAGGTAATCCAGGAATTCACGCAGTACCCCCTAGTCATTGGGGGAGATTTTAATCTGGCATTGGATCCTTTATTGGACCGTAAACCTATTAAGAAATATAGGAAGGAGAGAGCCTTGGAGGTGTTAAACTCGATGTTGGACGATTTTGGAGTGGTGGATGTTTGGAGGCTGCATCATCCTACCGAGTTGGATTTCACTTTTTTTTCCTCACCGCATGGCTCCTACTCAAGAATTGACTTCTTTCTCATCTCTAGATCATTAGTTCAATATGCTGCTTCTTCTGAAATCCTCAGTACTAATGTTTCGGATCATGCTGCGGTAGTGCTTGTTCTAGACTTTAAGGATGCAACACGCAAGTATATGACCTGGTCCTTTCCGAGACACCTATTGGCTGAAGAGGCCTTCAGGCAGCACCTTCAGGAAATTCTGCGAGATTATTTTGCGTCAAATGCGCTTGCTGACACTCCAGTATGGGCCTGGTGGGAAGCATTTAAGGCAGTCCTGAGAGCGCGGATAACTAGCTATGTGATTGCCAAGAATAAGGTAGCCCGAATAGAGCTGGAGAATCTAGAACAGCAGATACGAGCTGGGGAAAGGCTCCTACAATGGCAGTTTAACGATCAAATCCTGCTTCGACTGCAAAAATTACGCTACGCTTATAACTCGGCTCTTAGTTCTGAAGTGGAACAGGCATCTTTCCCTTTGCAGGCTAGATTTAATGTAGAGGCTAACAAGACGGGGAAACTTTTGGCCTCGAAACTTCGGCCGCGCTCTGATAAAACAAGGATAGTTAAGATAGTAGATGAGCGCGCAGGCCCTCTGTACAATGATCAAGATATCTCGAACGCATTTTCTGAGTTTTATCAACAATTGTATACGGCTGGAAGCGTCCAGGAGGAGAAAGACATGAGAGATTTTCTGGACCAGATTGCCCATCCCCGTCTAGAGCCCGGGCAAAGTGCAGCTCTTGGTAAACCAATCCATCTAGATGAGCTTAAGCGTGCATTAAAGGAAATGGAGCGTGGGAAAGCTGCGGGTCCAGATGGTATTCCAATAGAGTTCTACCAGCTATTTGGGGCAGACTTAGGTCCACAACTGTTGACTTTTTATCAGTGCTTATATGAACAGGCGGACAGTCTTGGGGCCTTTGCGGAGGCTACTATAGTAGTACTGCCCAAGCCTGGAAGAGACCCGGGGCAGGTGGGTAATTACAGGCCCATCTCGTTACTGAATGCCGATTATAAGCTGTATTCCTCTATTCTGGCGGCCCGCTTAAAGGGAGTCCTGGAAACGTTGATCCATCCAGATCAGTGTGGCTTTGTAGCTGGGAGATCTACTAGTGACAATGCTCGGTTGCTTTGTAATATAGTGGGTATCACCGACTCCCTGGAAGATCCTTACATTGGCCTCTCGCTGGATGCTGAGAAGGCCTTTGATAGAGTGGAGTGGCCTTTCTTATTCCAAGTATTAAGTTGGTTTGGAATTCCTTCTCAATACATTGCTATGGTTAAGTTGTTATATACCAACCCTAAGGCTCGGATCCTTGCGAATGGAGTGTTGTCTCAATCTCTTGCCTTACACAGGGGCACGCGGCAGGGCTGTCCAATGTCTCCTCTGTTATTTAATTTGGCATTAGAACCACTGATGCTATTAATTCGGCAGACAGCAGAGATAAGAGGTGTGGAAGTCAAGGATCTACATATCAAAGCTTCTGCATATGCGGACGATCTCCTGTTGTTTCTCAGACCAGAATCTATCTCTAAGGTAATGCATCATATAGGATGGTATTCTGAATTGTCTGGCTACAAGGTTAACTGGACTAAATCTGTAGCCTTTCCTCTCAATAAATTTGGGACCAGGACAATGGTGCAGCAATTTGATTTCCAATGGGAGCCGGCGACAATTAAGTATCTGGGAGTACAATTTGGCTCCTCAATGGAGGAAATTCTCCGAATAAACAGTGAACGATTGAGAGAAACTATCCGTGTCTTTACAGTAAAATGGTCCCCTCTACATATCACGTGGTGGGGGAGACTGGACTCCATTAAAATGGTGCTAGTACCGAAGATAAATTATGTGCTGGGGATGATTCCTGTGTTATTCCGAGAATCCTTCTATGTAGAGCTTGAGAGGCTTTTGAGCCGTTTTCTCTGGAATGGAAAAACCCCCAGGATCTCGATGAAGAAGCTGAAGGCATCTAAAGAAAACGGAGGGGTGCAATTCCCGGATTTTTACTGTTATCATTTGGCAGCTCTTATAAGTCAGGGTGCATTGTGGGCAGCTGAGCCTAGCGACGGGCCGAGGACTGTGTGGGTGGACCTAGAGGAGCGAATGGTCTCTCCATGCCCAATAAATGTAGTCATGGGGATGACTTTTCCAGAGCCTTCTATTGCTGGGAATGTCATTTTAAATACACAACGAGCGTTTCAGAGTCTAGCTCTCCGCTTTGAGAGTCATAAGTCTATAGCTGGAGGGATGCCTATTTGGAACAACCCTTTTTTTAAAATTAACAAACAGACAATCGCCTGGAGGATATGGCAACATTGTGGAATTTGGAGAGTAAATCAGTTGATGGGGGCTGCGGGTTGGAAGTCCTTCCTAGAGCTGCAAGAGGAATTTTTCTTGCCAAATTCTTGCTCATATCAATGGATACAATTAAGACACTGTATGAAGTGCGCAGTACAGAGTCGTGGCTTGTTGCTGGACAGGTGGGACCTGGAAGACTTTGTTGTGGAAATGATTTCGAAGAAAGGTCGGATTTCAAGTGTCTATGGCTTCCTCAGAAACAAGATGCCATTGCAGCTACTAGGTCTGCGATTAGTATGGGAAAAGGATCTGGATGTGTGCCTCCCTCAAGAATCCTGTTTTGCTCGTTGGGGGCCATTGGTGCGGTCCTCTAGATCGGCCTCCCTCACTCAATCAATGTATTTCTTCGCACATAGGGCGTTCTGTACGCCAGTTAAATTAGCCAAATGGGATAAGAGTGTTTCTCTGAATTGTTGGACCTGTGGCGGCAGTGCTGGAACGCTTCGACATATGATCTTCGACTGTCCCAGTATTCAGAAGTATTGGAAGGATGTATGGGGGAAGGTCCAGCAGGCCTTGAGTTTTACAAGTCCCCTATCGTGGAAAATAGTTGTGCTAAGATCAGCGGCAGGAATCCCTAATGTTGCTAAAGAAAATTATTTTGCGTTGAACTACACACTGGCGCTCGCTATTAAAGTAATTCTTTTGCGCTGGAGAGATGCTGAGAAACTGAGTTGGCTGCATTGGTGGCATTTAGTCTGCTTATACAGTCGATATGAGAAGGTCTATGATAGCCTTTTTATCTCAAGGGGCCTTGAAATAGAAAGTAACAAGTGGTCTGCGCTAGATCAGTTTGCGAATCTGGCTGTGCACTGAGCAGGAGGGGTGCTTTCTTCTCTTTCGGACTTGCAAGGTGTCGGGGGAGGGAGGGGATGATAATGCAAGGTTCCTAGGGGGTGCCCAAGGGTTTAGGGCGCATCCCACAATGTAAAGGTATTTTGTAAAGGTTGGGGTATGTTGTGTTTCTTTTGTTTGTATTATAGTGTTATGTAAAATTAAAATATATGCAATTAAAAAAAAAAAAAAAAAACCCCGAACAGTGTTTGGCACACCAGAACTGGAGTTGGGAACCTCTGCCGTAAAGCGGCAGCCAACAGGGGCAGACACACCCACACCCACACCCACAGGCTCCATTAGCCAATGCCCCCTGGAGAGGCAGGACATTGGGCCCTGCGTGCATCTCCCAATACTAGCACTTGCATACTTTAGCAATGCCACCCTACACCTGGGAATGCGGTACACAGCTATCAAAAGGTTGCTATGATTACTGGCAGATAGCAATTCCTACGTTAAGCACAGTTTGCTGATTGAGCTCCATCATAGCAACCTTTCTGATGTCTGTGGGGTGTGCTTCAGGTCTGGTCTCTGACAGTGTTTACCACCCTGGGGAGTGACCCCCAACAGTTTTGCGTACCATATCCATTCCTGCACTGTGCCCAGGACTGGTGTGGTGGCCAGGGCTGCTAAACACCTCTATAGTAGCACAATGCTGGCATAGGTGTGGGAGTGTGTGTCTGTCTATCCAGTGTGTGGTGGCTGCAAACACCCTCCACAGCCCACACTGCCAGCACTGTTGCCAGTATTGGCCTGCCAATGTGCATAATGAGGAGCAAGGTACCATGGGTATAGCCCGGACAGGGTGGCCTGGCCAGGATGCATCTGCACAGGGCATAGGGCAAAGGCTGGGACATTGTAGTGCCCGGCCACCACCTGCACAGACAGGGTGGCCACAGTATGTCCTGCTGGGAGTACACTCTCACCCTGACTGAGCAGTGACCACGGCATGGCTAGGTTCCCCCATAGTGCCCTATAGTATCTTTTTTGTGTGATATTTCTGGGTTCCCTTTTGGGATCCAATCACTGACATATCTGCTTGGTGTGTATGCTGACATCCCAGTTCTGAGTGCATGAATCTTCTCCAGGAATATGCTCTATGGACTAGCTATTAGACTGTCTGCAGCTAGTATGTGTCTTGCTGGAACACTTTGCAGGGTGCAGTGGCTGCAGGAGAATATCAGATTGTGGTGGGGTGCAGCTGAGTATTTCTGGGCCTAATGTCTGTCTGCTATTGCTTTATAGATATGTACAGAGCTGCACTGACTGCACTGTAGGATGTCTGTTCCCCAGCAGGACTGCGGTTGGTGGTCCCCTCTACTGCTGCCATTGCAGGGATGTAAAATCTGGATTTGTCGGTGTGAGACCCTGTTTCCCACCCTCAGCCCCAGAGGGTGGTGGTACATAATCTGCCTAGGGGTCCATAAGGGTCAAACCTGACTGAGAAATACAGATGTATCCAAAGGGTGTCTGCAGGAACTACCTATCTCACACACTAGGACTGCTGGGGACCTACAGCATAGCCTATTTCTGCCATGTAAGGTGCTGTGGACCTGGTGCTGGGCGCCCCACCGCACCCTCAGGGGGAGCACAGTACCCGCACAATGTGACAGTGTGTAGCTACTCTGTGCCAGTAACACACATGGTCAGTTCCCCCTACCAGGCCGAGGTGCTATGGGGGTACATACCCCATCTTGTGTTCATCTGTAGATGGCTGATTTGCATGTGCAGTGCATCATGGGTACGGATGGGCTAACCCTATCCTGGTAACTACAGCAGACTGTTTGTGTGGTGACGTGCAGTCCTTCTGCAGCCAGCCAGGAACTTGTTAGCAGCTATAGAGTTGTAGCACACTGGTTACTTCCCTGCCAGTGGAGCCAGAGATCATGGGTTCAAACCCACAGTGGGGTTATTTGATAGGGCTGTCCAAAGCATTATCTGTTTTTAATGTACATTAGTGC
Source organism: Ichthyophis bannanicus (assembly GCA_033557465.1). Lineage (NCBI taxonomy): Eukaryota > Metazoa > Chordata > Amphibia > Gymnophiona > Ichthyophiidae > Ichthyophis > Ichthyophis bannanicus. The sequence goes on from CM066032.1 coordinate 496,848,829, forward strand.
TGCCAGCAAAAACACCCTCAGCGAACTGTACCCATAAGGTGCCTCAGAGGGCGCTTTATAGGGTGCCCTATAGGGCACCTTATGGCTACCATCCATATAAGGTGCACTATACAGTATCCTATGGAGCGACTTATAGGGTGCCCTATAGGGGACATTATAGGGTGCCATGGCGGACAGTGCACTTTATAATGTGCCCTATGGAGTGCCTTATAGGATGCCTTATGCGGCACCTTAGGTTATGGCACATGAGGGTGTGTTTGCTGGCAGCAATTAATAAAATACAAATAAAGTGCTGCAGGAAACAATACTTACATATCAAAGCTGATGCCTCAGCCAGCCTTAAGCATTAGGCACACTGGGGATTGAACTCATGACCCCTGTATTATCCGTCAGTGCCTTAACCATTGTGTTACACTGCTGTTCCTCCTTGCATGTCAGCACACCTACTTAAGATTTTCATGTGTTTAAATGCACAGTGCTGCCATCAAAAACAGTGCTATGACCTTGCCTTGCCTCATAGGGCACCCTATATGGCGCCCTATAGGCCACCCTTTAAGCAACATTCTAGGGTGCCTTGGCGGACAGTGCACTTTAAAATGTGCCCTCTGGGGTACCTTATGGGGTGCCTTATGCAGCACCTTATGTTACAGCACTTTGAGAGAGTGTTTGCTAGCAGCAGTAATTAAAATAAAATTAAAATGCCTCATAATGCAATATTACACATAAATGGTAGTGCCTCAGCCAGCCTTATTCATTGCGCACAGTGGGGGATTAAATCCATGACCCCTGCACCATCTGTCAGTGTCTTCACCATTGTACTGGAGCACTGTTCCTCTGTTTGCACATCAGCGCGCATGCTTATGCTTCAACCGTGCGTATCTCATGCGCTAATGTGTGCGGCGCACAAGAGCACGCGCGCTAATCCTGTTTTGCTACTTTTGACCGGACCGTCCACTCCTTTTATGGCATCCTGCAGACTAACGCGGCACGCACGTTAAGAGGGTTTAGTAAACATACCCTAAGGGGTATGTTTACTAAACCGTCTTAACGTGCGCTCTCCCATGTTATCGCACGATAAGGCGCCTTATCGTGTGATAATAGCACCTTATTGCATGATAAGGTGCCTTAGAGCGCGTTAACGCGCGCTAAGGTGCAAACGAGCGCTGAAGGCGGAGAAAGGCTCCCGTAGGGGTTAGGAAGGCTCCCCAGGGGCGGAGAGAGAGGGTCAATGGGCGGAGAGTGGGAGGGGAGAGGCTCCCTGCACACTAACGCTGTGAAATCCGAGGCTGAAAACTAACGCCAGTGAAACCCTAGCGTTAGAGCTGATTTAAAGGGAAAAGAAACCAATTCCGTCAGCAATGTACAGCAAAACCAGGGAAACCTACAAAAAAGTGATAAGTGTGATACATGTGCACGGAACAAAAGGGCAAAGAAACAGTGAAAATGACCAGAAGAAAATATAAAAAAAACATAACCAAGCTGGGCAATAGTGATATCAATGGGAAACATCAAAAAACACCCCCAAGAAAGCTAAAAAAAAAAAGATATGAATTTTGGAAGGGTCTATGCTCTGTCCCCATACAAGGTGAATGAGCCCACATTGAAATTGCGCTGATCGGGGTTTTCCTCTCCATTGGACAGGTTTCCTATGGTGTGCACATGTTCCACAACAGCAGGGCGGGCATGTCGGAATGGGCAACTGGACAGATGCTGGAAAAGGGGACACAGAGGGCTGCAGGCGGCACATGCTGTGGTGCAGCTGGGGCACAGTGCGGACTAGGGTAATGCCTAGCTGGCCCATAGGAATGCTGAAACAGTAGAGCAGCCAGACAGAAACTGCTGAGGGCCAAACATGGGCAAGAGTGTGCTTCCCATGGTGTCACAGGGAATAGTACCCAGCAGGTACCCCCAGTGGCACAGAACAATGGCAGGCGGTGCTGGGGGAAAGCGTGGACAGCTATGCAGGCACCCCTACCCCAGAACCCGCACCATAGGCAGCCACCTACCCCCACACTGGATGGCCTGAGACTGCGCAGCACCAGCACCACCAGCAGAAGGGCATGTCAGCATGGTGGCAGAAGGGTACTGGTGGTGGAGGGGGCAGTGGCAGCTGCCCAGAGCAGACCATGGCCTAGCCCTGTTTAGGTGGGTGCCGTGCACTGCAACAGACAGGATCTGTCTGACAAACAGTCATGGTTTCTCCAGGGAATGCACTATCACTGTGGCAACACAGTGGTGCAGTGAACACAGCCAGTGTGTTCAGGAGCAGAAGGTCACAGGTTCAAGTCCCCACTGTGGTTCCTGCCAACCCAGTTCCCATATTTTACCCACTACTAAAACGTGCTAATACAGTCAGAACCTTTTATTGAAGATAACAGAAACATGCCCAATAAACCTACATTTTACCCTACAGAGCACAGACACCATAAACATGCACATTACCTAGAGCAGTGTCTCCCAAAAGCAGTCCTGGAGGGCCAAACACCATTCAGGTTCCATGCTGCCTCTAATAAACACGGCTGTGCTGCATGTCTATGCACCGCCCCTATGGTATGCAGATGTATCTCATGCATATTCATTAGGGACAGCATGAAAACCCGAACAGTGTTTGGCCCACCAGGACTGGAGTTGGGAACCTCTGCCCTAGAGCAGCGGCCAACAGGGGCAGACACACCCTCACCCACAGGCTCCATTATCCAAAGCCTCCTGGAGAGGCAGGATGTTGGGCCCTGCGTGCATCTCCCAATACTAGCACTTGCATACCTTAGCAATGCCACCCTAAACCTGGGAATATTGTACACACCTATCAAACGGTTGCTATGATTACTGGCAGATAGCAATTCCTAAGTTAAGCACAATTTGCTGATTGAGCAGCATCATAGCAACCTTTCTGCTGTCTGTGGAGTGTGCTTCAGGTCTGATGTCTGATAGTGTTTACCACCCTGGGGAGTGACCCCAACAGTATTGCATACCATAGCCATGCCTGCACTGTGCCCAGGACTGGTGCGGTGGCCAGGGCTGCCAAGAGCCTCTATATTTGCACAATGCTGGCATAGGTGTGGGAGCGTGTGTTTGTCTATCCAGTGTGTGGTGTCTGCCAACACCTTCCTCAGCCCACACTGTTGCCAGTGTAAGCCTGGCAATGTGCATAATGAGGAGCAAGGTACCATGGGTATAGCCCAGACAGGGTGGCCTGGCCAGGATGCATCTGCACAGGGCATAGGGCAATGGCTCGGACATTGTAGTGCCTGACAACCACCTGCACGGACAGGGTGGCCACAGCATGTCCTGCTGGGAGGTCACTCTCACCATGACTGAGCAGTGACTACAGCATAGTTAGGTTCCCCCATAGTGCTATATCAGGGGTAGGGAACCCTGTTCCTGGAGAGCCGCAGACCAGTCAGGTTTTTGGGATATCCCTAATGAATATGCATGAGATATATATGCATTAGAGATATCCTGCCAACCTGACTGGTTTGTGGCCCTCTAGGGCTGGATTTGGAGACGCCTGCCTTACACCTCTGTCATTTGAAATTGTGAGTGGGCAAGGTGCAGATGCCCTAGACATCGAAAGGGTATATAGAATGTGTCACATTCCTCCTCGATTCTCACCACCACCAAAAAGTTGTCTAATAGATAATATTTTGGTGGTGGTGAGAAGTGAGGAGGAATGTGACACATTCTATCTAACCTTTTTGATGTCTTGGACATCTGCACCTTGCCCACTCACAATCTTAAATGACAGAGGTGTAAGGCAGGGGTCTCCAACTCCAGCCCTGGAGGGCCACAAACCAGTCAGGTTGGCAGGATATCTCTAATGCATATATATCTCATGCATATTCATTAGGGATATCCCGAAAACCTGACTGGTCTGCAGCTCTCCAGGACCAGGGTTCCCTACCCCTGTGCTATATAGTGTTTTTCTCATGTGATGTTTATGGTTCCCTTTTGGGGCCCAATCACTGACTTATCTGCTTGGTGTGTATGCTGACATCCCAGTTCTGGGTGTATGCATCTTCTTGAGAAACCTGCGCTATGGACTAGCTAGCAGATTGTCTGCAGCTAGTATGTGTCTGGATGGAACATCTTGCAGGGTGCAGGAGCTGGAGGCTTGCTGCTGGAGAATGTCAGATAGTGGTGGGGTGCAGCCTTCTGTCTGCCTTGCCTTGTGGATGTGTTCAGATCTGCATTGCCTGCCCTGTGTGGTGTCTGTTCCCCAACAGGACTGGGGTTGATGGTTCTCTCTACTGCCACCACTGCGTGGAGGTAGAGTGTGGCTCTGTTGGTGGGAGATCCTGTTTCCCACCCTGAGCCGCAGAGAGTGGGTTGGGTGGTGGTACATAATCCACCTATGGGTCCAAATACCCCACCTACATCATGTGACCATGGTACCAACACAGGATATGCACTACTTTGGGTGCATCATAGCCCATAAGGGCTAGACATGACTGAAAAATACAGATGTGTCTGCAGGAACTACCGATTACACACACTAGCACTGATGGGGACCTGCAGCATAGCCTATTTCAGCCATGAAAGGTGCTGTGGACCTGGTGCTGGGTGCCCCACCTCACCCTCAGGGTGAGCACAGTACCCGCACAATGTGACGGTCTGTAGCTACTCTGTTCCCCTACCAGGCTGAGGTGCTGTGGGGGTGCACACGGTCAGTTCCCCCTACCAGGCCAAAGTGCTGTGGGGGTGCATACCCCATCTTGTGATCATCTGTAGACTGCTGATTTGCATGTGCAGTGCATCATGGGTACGGGTGGGTTAACCCTATCCTGGTAACCACAGAAGACTGTTTGTGTGGTGACATGCAGTCCTTCTGTAGCCAGCCAGGGGCTTGTTCATAGCTGTAGCCCACTGGTTACTTCACTGCCTGTTGAGCCAGAGGTCATGGATTCAAACCCACAGTGGGGGTTATTTGATAGGGCTATCCAGAGCATTGTCAATTTTTAATGTACATTAGTGCTGCCAGCAAAAACACCCTCAGAGTACTGTAACCATAAGATGCCTTATAAGTTGTCCTATGGAGCACCTTATAGGATGCCCTATAGGGGACATTATAGGGTGCCGTGGCAGACAGTGCACTTTATAATGTGCCCTATGGAGTGCCTTATAGGGTGCCTTATGTGGCACCTTAGGTTATGGCACGTGAGGGTGTGTTTGCTGGCAGCAATAATTAAAATACAAATAAAATGCCCCAAGAAACAATACTTACATGTCAAAGCTGATGCTTCTGCCAGCCTTATGCATTAGGCACACTGGGGGATCAAACTCATGACCCCTGTATCATCAGTCAGTGTATTAACCATTGTACTGCACCTCTGTTTCTGTGTTTGCATGTCTGGGCGCCTACTTAAGATTACAGCGCGTTAACGCGCTTAGCGGCGCTTAGCCCGTTAATGTGCGCAGCAGTGTGCGTTATCGCACGATAATCCCGTTTTGCTACTTTAAGACTGAAACGCCCACTCCTTTTATGGCAGCCTGCACACTATCGCCGGGCACACATTAGGACAGTTTAGTAAACATACCCCTAAATTTCGGAGGGGCAGAGCAAGATGGTTACTCTGATTGATTCTCACCTCCTTCCTCTCGGTGTTTTCTGTATGGATTTCTTTTTTTTCTGATTTTCTGGATAGGGAAAATGGAAGCAGAATAGTTACAGTTCGAGACGTTTCCAAGGGAATACCATGCTATGTGGGTCCAATGGACAGACAGCTCCTTTGTACACTGGAACCAGTGGGAGGGGACAGAGGCATCTTCCTGGAGCAAGCAGCAGTTGCTGCCATAACTTCTTGAGATGGAAGTTTCACTTAGCCTCCTCTCATAAGTTCCTCCCCGCCACTGAAGGGGCCTAGTGATTCAAATGGCCTGGTTTAGAAGATTTGCTAATGATCATAGGGGCTGAAGGAGTAATTGCCCCAGAAGAATGCAGTGCAACAAAGCAGATTTAACATTGTCTTTGAAAAACATCAAGGGAGAGGTAAAAGTCAAGCTGAACTTACAACAAAGAGCTATGCAACCTTGTCAGAGTTTGCTAGCTGCCAGAGAGATGCAGGGAACTATAGGAACTTTGCATGATGATTCAAAGTAGAGCTAAAGATAGGGCATTTCTCACTCATCTCTCTGATCTCCCCCTCAGTTAACACGTCCATTGCCCACCCATGCTGCTGGACACACCTTGGATTTCATCCTTACCCATTACGCTTCTCCCTATATACTATCTAACATTTCTACCCTTTTCCTCCCCTGAACAGATCACCTTTGCATGTTTTTTTCCTTTCCTCTCCCACCTTCTGTGCCAGCATCACCGTCCATTCTTGACCAGTCCCTGCTTAAGCATCGTATTACCCCCACCACTCTTCAACAGTTTCCCTCTGCAGACACCCTGTTCCCTGCAGACTTTCCCTACTGATGTCAAAGCTCAGTCCTGGCACACCACCTCACCTCCTGCCTGGATCAAATAGCGCCACTTCATCTGGTTTCGTCCCGGCACTTCTCCCTTCGTCATCCATGTTCCATTCTGATCTCTTTTTGTACCGCACGCAGAGCAGAGCGTCTCTGGTGTAAACACCCTTCACCCAGCTCCCTTTCACACTTTCACTATTGCCACCGCCACTACAAGACCATGATTCATGAAGCCAAGAAATCATTTTACTCTACTCTGATCTCCACCTCTGCCAATTCCTCCAGGCAACTCTACTCAATTCTTCATTCCCTCTCTGCCCCTTGCAATTCATCCTCAACAGCTCCCTGCTCTCCTACTCCTAACACTGCCTGCTTAGCTGTTTTTTTTTCTCTGAGAAGGTCTCGGCCTTGTGTTCTACTTTCCCCGCCTATCCCCCACCTCTGCTACTTTCCCCTTCCCTACTCATTGCCACGCTGCCTCCGTCCTCCCCTTCCCCTATATCTTCTCTTTCCCATGTGTGGTCCTCTTTTCAGCCCATCTCCATGGTGGAACTCTCTAAAGCCCTTACTTCTTCTTGTAAAACCACCTGCCCCTCAGATCCACTCCCACTAGCACACAGAACCGTCACTCACCTTGCTTCTTTACATACTCACCATATTCAACTCCAACCTCTCCTCCGATGTTTTTCCTTCCCTATGGAAACATGTCCTTATCCGCCCTTTACTCAACAAACCAACTCTGGATCCAGCTAACCTCGCATACTGGTGCATGGTTTCCAACCTACCATTTCTTTCAAAACTCCTGGAACTGGTTTTTGCTCAACTATCTGTTCACTTCGACTCCCATGCCCTTCACCTAGGGGCAGCTCAAGGCAATCTGCTGCCTGAGGCAAGGGATAAGATGGCACCCCCCCCCCCAATGGGTGAGGGGGGCTCTCTCAAAACTCCAGTCATGGGCTGAACCAAACAAAAAAGCTGATTAGCTAATATGGAGGAAATGCAAGATGTTTGCACACCAAGGGAACTAAAAGAATGAGCGAGAACCACAGCACAGTTTGTTGTTGTTGTTAAGTGCCGTCGAGTCGGAGTCGACTCATGGCGACCCTCTGGATAGCTATCCTAAATTGTGTTCGGTCTTCAGTCAGGCGGCTCATTGTTGACAGACTGGTACCCGTAGCTGCTGTTATTGTAGCAATCCATCTCATTGCTGGCCTTCCTCTTTTGCGTTGACCTTCTATCTTGCCAAGCATGATGTCTTTCTCTAATGATCTCTCTCTTCGCATGATGTGTCCGAAGTATGAAAGTCGAAGTCTTGTCATCTGAGCTTCTAAAGAAAGCTTAGGTTTGATCTCTTCTAGTACCGACTGGTTTGTTCTTCGGGCAGTCCATGGTATACACAGTATTCGCCGCCAGCACCATAATTCAAAAGCATCAATTTTCTTCCTGTCTGTCTTTTTCACTGTCCAGCTTTCACATCCATATGATGTTATTGAAAATACCATGGCTTGAACAAGTCGAATCTTTGTATGGAGAGAGACATCTCTGCTCTTGAGAATCTTATCTAGGTCTTTCATAGCCATTCTGCCAAGAGCAATGCGTCGTCTGATTTCTTGACTGCTTGTTGCTTCTTTATTGATAGTTGATCCAAGTAGGTTAAAGTTGTTCACGATTTCAATTTCTTCTCCTTCAACGATGAACCTGTTGATTATGCCAGTTGTCATGATCTTTGTCTTCTTTACATTAAGGTGCAGGCCCATTTTGAGACTATGTTCTTTGATTGTGAGAAGCAAATGTTTCAGATCATCTTCACTTTCAGCCAGTAATGTGGTATCATCAGCATAGCGAAGGTTGTTGATGAGTCTTCCACCAATCTTCACGCCTCTGTTGTCTTCATACAGTCCTGCTTCTCTGATGATTTGTTCTGCATATAAATTAAACAGGTAGGGGGAAAGTATGCAGCCTTGTCTTACACCTTTGCTTATTTTAAACCATTCTGTTTCTCCTTGTTCCGTTCGAACTGTTGCTTCCTGATCAATGTACAGATTACGCAAGAGAACGATCAGGTGTTCTGGTATACCCATGCTTCTTAATGTGGCCCAGAGTTTCTCATGGTTTACACAGTCAAAAGCCTTGCTATAGTCGATAAAGCACAAATAGATATCCTTTTGGTATTCTTTAGTCTTTTCAAGGATCCATCTCACATCCGCAATGATGTCTCTCGTTCCTCGCCCTTTCCTGAACCCTGCTTGCACTTCAGGTAGTTCTTGTTCTAGGTATGGCTGTAGTCTTTTTTGAATAATCTTCAGTAGAATCTTGCTGGCATGTGGGATCAGAGCGATTGTGCGATAATTTCCACAGTCAGTTGGATCACCTTTCTTTAGTATTGGTATAAACACAGATCTTTTCCAGTCAGTTGGCCATGATGTTGTCTTCCATATTTCTTGGCAGAGCCTTGTAAGTACGGTAACAGCTGCATCAGATTGCTGCAATACTTCTATGGGAATGCTATCAATGCCTGGTGCTTTGTTCTTTGATAAGGCTTTCAATGCTGCTTCAACTTCTTCTTTCATCACCAATGGTTCCTGATCATAAGGTATAGGTTGAAACGGCTGTTGGTCCACTTTATCTTTATCATATAAAAACTCTGTATATTCCTTCCACCTTTTCTTGATCTTCTCAGCATCATTCAACATAGAACCTTGAGCATCTTGTAACATTCCAATTCGAGGCTGGAACTTTTTCTTTAACTCTCGCAGCTTTAGGAAAGCCAATCTTGTTCTTCCTCTAATAGTTTCTGCTTCTATTTCCTTGCAAGTGTCATTGTAGTACTTTTCCTTGTCCTGTCTTGCTGCACGTTGGAAATCTCTGTTGAGTTCTGCGATTGTCTTTCTTTCTCCTTTGGCTTTAGCTTCTCTGCGTTTCTGGGTAATTTTCAGAGTTTCTTCCGTCATCCATTTTGGCCGTTTTTGCTTTTTCACCTTTTGTAGAGACTTCTCGCTTTCTTCCAGCACAACCTTCTTGATGTCATTCCATAACTCTTCTGGAGCTCTGTCATTTGTATCTAAGGCAGCAAATCGATTTTGCAGGCAGTCTTTAAATTCCAGTGGTATATTCTCAAGGTCATATTTTGGTGCATTCATGAGTGGTTTGCTCTTTTTCAACTTTAGCTTGAGTTTGCATACTAGTAGTTGATGATCTGTACCACAGTCAGCTCCAGGTTTTGTCTTTGTTGATGTTACAGAGCTTTTCCATCGTTGACTTCCACAGATGTAGTCAATTTGATTTTTATACAATCCATTGGGTGAAGTCCATGTGTACAGTCGTCGCTTGTGTTGCTGAAAGAAGGTGTTTGAGATGAATAGATCATTGGTCTTGCAGAATTCTATCAATCTTTCTCCAGCTTCATTTCTGTTGCCAAGTCCATATTTTCCAACTACTTTGCCTTCTTCTTTGTTGCCAACTTTTGCGTTCCAGTCACCCATGACTATCAGGATATCCTGTTTGCATGTTCTGTCAATTTCAGCTTGTACTTGTTCATAGAACTCTTCAATTTCATTCTCTTCTGCAGCTGTTGTTGGGGCATATACTTGAATTATAGTTGTGTTGATAGGCAATCCTCGTAGACGAATAGAGATTAAGCGTTCGCTGACTGCATTGTATTTCATTACAGTTCTTGCAAGTTTCTTCTTTATTATAAATGCAACACCATTTCTTCTTTGTCTTTCATTTCCAGCATAGTAGACCATGTGATTATCTGATGCAAAGTGCCCGATGCCAGTCCATTTCAGTTCGCTGACACCCAACAGATCAAGTTGTACACGTTCCATTTCATTCTTGACCACTTCCAACTTCCCTTGGTTCATGCTTCGTACGTTCCATGTTCCAATGTGTAAGACATCTTTACAGCTTCTGACTCTCATTTCATGCGCAGCTACATCAGCAGTCAGACTTCCCGAAGGCTTTGATCCAACCACATCATAAATGCTGGCTTTACTCTGAAAAGTCTTCAGCTCTTCCCCAGTAGCTAGTTGAGTGCCTTCCGACCTGGGAGTCTCATCTTCCAGCACCATAGCACAATTTGTTTTGTTGTAACTATCCATTGGATTTTCATGGCAAGATACAGAAGTAGATTGCCGGGCCTTCCTTCCGCGCAGTTTAAGTTTGGTGTTGTTGCCGTTGTCACAGAAATGTGATCCTCCGCCGTCAACACTATCCCATTCTGCTGCTGCCCAGATGGGTGGTTTGTCTTCGTCTGGCACCTCAGCTGGCACCTCAGCTGAAACCAAATTATAACTCATTTTTATTTTGTTGTTATAAACTGCATTATGGTTTTTGCTTTTTCTTTTTAAACTTATATTTTGCATCCACAGAACCCCCACCCTCAACAGTGGATGCAGAGCAGAACTAGGGCATTAACCCACAGAACTCAATAGCTGATTCTAATCATCTCACTACCAAATATTCTCCAGTACCAGGTATATTGTAAACTAATACAAAACCCTACAACAAAGTCACTGAGTATCTATAAAACAAATCCACCATACCATACCATCACCAACTTCCAGAATTCACATAAGGAGCCCATCCAAAAAATGCATACCTGTAAATACTGCAGTGGGCCCTGGAACATCCAACACCTATTTGAAAAGCTGAATAATTCAGATTACTATAGTACAGATCCCTACATACAAACTCCATGTTAAGAGAACACCTAGGGGTATGTTTACTAAAGCGTCTTAACGTGTGCTCTCCCATGTTATCGCACGATAAGGCGCCTTATCATGCGATAATGGCGCTTTACCGGGCGATAAGGGCCGAGAAAGGCTGCCGGAGGGTGGAGGAAGGCTCACCAGGGGCAGAGAGAGAGGGTCAAAGGGCGGAGAGTGGGAGGGGAGAGGCACCCTGCACACTAACGCTGTGAAATCCGAGGCTGAAAACTAGCGCCAGTGAAACCCTGGCGTTAGAGCTGATTTAAAGGGAAAAGAAACCATTTCCGTCAGCAATGTACAGCAAAACCAGAGAAACCGGCAAAAAGTGATAAGTGTGATACATGTGCGCAGAACAAAAGAGCAAATAAACATTGAAAAGGACCCCAACAAAATGTAAAAAAATCATAACCAAGCTGGCCAATAGTGATATTAATGGGAAGTATCAAAAAACACTACGGAGAAAGCTCCAGAAAAATAATATTAATTTTGGAAGGGTCTATGCTCTGTCCATATACAAGGTGACTGATCCCACAGTGAAACAGTGCTGATCAGGGTTCCCCTCTCCATTGGACAGTTACCCTACAGCATGCACATGTTCCACAACAGCAGGACGGGCATGTTGGAATGGGCAACTGGACAGATTCTGGAAAAGGGGACACAGAGGGCTGCAGGCGGCACATGCTGTGGTGCAGCTGGGCCACAATGTGGACTAGGGTGATGCCTAGCTGGCCCATAGGAATGCTGAAACAGTAGAGCAGCCAGACAGCAACTGCTGAGGGCCCAACATGGGCATGAGTGTGCTTCCCATGGTGTCACAGGGGATAGTACCCAGCAGGTACCCCCAATGGCACGGAACATTGGCAGGCGGTGCTGGGGGGAAGCGTGGAGAGCTATGCAGGCACCCCTACCCCAGAACCCGCACCATAGGCGGCCGCCTACCTGCACACTGGATGGCCTGAGACTGCGCACCACCAGCACCACCAGCAGAAGGGCATGTCAGCATGGTGGCAGAGGGGTACTGGTGGTGGAGGGGGCAGTGGCAGCTGCCCAGAGCAGACCATGGCCTAGCCCTGTGTAGGTGGGTGCCATGCACTGCAACAGACAGGCTCTGTCTGACAAACAGTCATGGTATCTCCAGGGAATGCACAGTCTCTGTGGCAACACGGTGGTGCAGTGAACACAGCCAGTGTGTTCAGAAGCAGAAAGTCACAGGTTCAAGTCCCAGCTGTGGTTCCTGTTAACCCAGTCCCCACTACTAAAATGTGGTAATATAGACAGAACCTTTATTGCAGATAACAGAAACATGCCCAATATGCCTACAGAGCACAGACACCATAAACATGCACATTACCTAGAGCAGAGTCTCCCAAATGCAGTCCTGGAGGGCCAAACACCATTCAGGTTCCATGCTGCCTCTAATAAACATGGCTGTGCTGCATGTCTATGCACCGCCCCCATGGTATGCAGATATATCTCATGCATATTTATTAGGGACCCAAAAATAAGTAAACCTAATGGAATCAACCTAAATGTCCCAAAACCAAAAGATTCCAATGTTCAATACCCCCAAATATACAATTCTTTTTGTCGGAGTATGCCAGCACAGTGCCGGGAAACCAATCCAGGCACCACTTTGGCAGCTCCTTTTATTAAGATGTTTTTTGTGGATAAAAAATAGAAATCCAAAACTTAGCTTTTAAAGAGTGCCATCCAATGCAGCTGAAATATGCCAGTAGTTCAACAATGACGATGCGGCTCACGTTTCGGGTTCTTCATCAAAAGTGTTATAGAACCCTGCTTCAGGTCCATCCACAACTGGCAAGAAGGAAAGCATGAATGAGAAACCACGGGGGTGTAACCCACCAAATAGATATTGGCGTCTGACGTCAGCTTCCATTGAAAAATCAAAGCCACCAATCACAAAGCAGAGGAAACCCAATCAGAGGGAGTCCCACTGCATAGAGAAACCCTCGATGGAAACCTCCAAAATGCCACTCAAAGAATGTCATTCAAATAATAGTATGCCAGTCCACTTGAAGATTAAGACCCTTAGGGGTAACAGAGTCCAGTGAATATATCCAACGCTGCTCAAGCCACTGTAATCGTTGTTCCCTGTCTCCACCCCTGGGATCATGGGGGATAAAGTCCAATACTCGCCATCACAGTGAAGAAACATCATGCCCAACAGTTAAGCAATGATCCACCATAGGAGCAGAAAGAGGTTTAGTACATAGTCTGGAAGCATGCTCTGATAGACGAACTTTCACCGCACGTTTAGTGCATCCCACATAGTAGAGGGAACAAGGGCAGACTATCAAGTACACTACAAAGGAGGAAGTACAGTCAGTATGCCAGACCATTGTATAGGTCCGAGATGTATGTAGATCAATCCAATCAGAACCCTCCAATGTGAGTGTACAATAAGTGCATTGCTCACAAGCAAAGTGCCCATTATCATTATGCCTTTTCACAGGGCGATCCTGCGGAGAAGTGGTGTGCATGATCAGGTCTCTCAAATTCGCTGTACAGGAATAAGTCCTTCTGTAGCCAACCAGGGGCTTGTTAGTAGCTGTAGCTCACTGGTAATTTCACTGCCTATGAAGCCAAAGAGCATGGGTTTGATCCCACAGTGGGGTTATTTGACAGGGCTGTCTGAGGCATTTTTTTTAAAATTTAAATTAGTGCTGCCAGCAAAACCACCCTCACAGTGCTGTAGCCTTAAGGTGCCTCATAAGGCGCCCTCTAAAGTGCCCTATAAAGCGCTCTACAAGGCGCCCTATCAGGAACGTTATAAGGTGCCTTGGCGGACAGTGCACTTTATAATGTGCTCTCTGGAGTGCCTTATAGGGCGCCTTATGCAGCACCTTAGGTTATGGCACTGTGAGGGTGTTTGCTGGCAGCACTAATTTAAATTAAAAAAGAAAATGCCTCAGACTGCCCTATCAAATAACCCCACTGTGGGATCAAACCCATGACCTCTGGCTCCACATACATTGAAGCTACCAGTGAGCTACAGCTCTATAGCTACCAGCAAACCCCTGGCTGGCTACAGAAGGACTGCAGGTCACCACACAAACTGATTTAAAGTAAAAGGTAATGCCTCTGACAGCCTTACTCACCAGGCCCACTGGGAGATTGAACTCGGGACCCCTGTTTCAACAGTCAATGTACTAACCATTGTGCTACACCTCTATCAATGTGTTGGTAGGTCAGAGCACCTAATTAAGGCTAACGCGCATTAACGTGCCATGGCTCCCTCTATCGCATGAAAATGTACCTTATCGCACGATAACCCTCAATGCTACCTTAAGACAGGAACGGCCACTACCTTATATGGCATCCTGCACACTAACGCAGGGGTATGCTTACTAAACCATCTTAATGTGCGCTATGTGACGTTATCACGCGATAAGGTACCTTATCGTGCGATAATGGGGCTTTTTCAGGCGCACAGGTACCTTATCGCGTGATAATGCACGCAGCAGCGCAAACGAGCGCTGAAGGCGGAGAAAGGCTCCCGGAGGGCGGAGGAAGGCTCCCAGGGGCGGAGAGAAGGGGTCAATGGGCAGAGAGTGCGAGGGGAGAGGCTCTATGCACACTAACACTGTGAAATCCGATGCAGAAAACTAACGCCAGTGAAACCCTGGCGTTACAGCTGATTTAAAGTGAAGAGAAACCATTTCTGTCAGCAATGTACAGCAAAATCAGGGAAACCTACAAAAAAGTGATAAGTGTGATACATTTGCACGGAACAAAAGTGCAAATAAATATTGAAAATGACCCCAACAAAATATAAAAAAACCATAACCAAGATGGGCAATAGTGATATTAATGGGAAACGGTGAAAAAAACTCCCAAGAAAGCTCCAAAAAAAGGATATGAATTTTGGAAGGGTCTACGCTCCGTCCCCATAAAAGGTGAATGATACCACAGTGAAATAGCGCTGATCAGGGTTTCCCTCTCCATTTGAATGGTTTCCTATGGTATGCACATGTTCCACAACAGCAGGGCGGGCATGTCAGAATGGGCAACTGGACAGATGCTGGAAAAGGGGACACAGAGGGCTGCAGACGGCACATGCTGTGCTGCAGCTGGGCCACAGTGCGGACTAGGGTGATACCTAGGTGGCCCATAGGAATGCTGAAACAATAGAGCAGCCAGACAGGAACTGATGAGGGCCCAGCATGGGCACGAGTGTACTTCCCACAGTGTCACAGGGGATATTACCCAGCAGCTACCCCAAGGGCACAGAACATCGGCAGGCGGTGCTAGGGGGAAGCGTGGACATCTATGCAGGCACTCCTACCCCAGAACCTGCACCATAGGCAACCGCCTACCCGCACAATGGATGGCCTGAGACTGCGCTCCACCAGCACCACCAGCAGACGGGCATGTCAGCAGGGTGGCAGAGGGGTACTGGTGGTGGAGGTGGCAGTGGCAGCTGCCCAGAGCAGACAGTGGCCTAGCCCTGTGTAGGTGGGTGCCATGCACTGCAACAGACAGGCCCTGTCGGACGAACAGTCATGGTATCCCCAGGGAATGCATTGTTTCTGTGGCAACACTGTGATGCAGTGCACACAGCCAGTGTGTTTAGGAGCAGAAGGTCACAGGTTCAAGTCCCAGCTGTGGTTCCCGCCAACCCACCCCCCCATATTTTACCCACTACTACAACGTGCTAATACAGACAGAACCTGTAGTGCAGATGATGTAGACATGCCCAAAACACCTACATTTTACCCTATAGAGCGCAGACACCATAAACATGCGCATTACCTTGAGCAGAGTCTCCTAATTGCAGTCCTGGAGGGCCAAACACCATTCAGGTTCCATGCTGCCTCTAATAAATGTGGCTGTGCTGCATTGCTATGCATTGCCCCCATGGTATGCAGATGTATCTCATGCATATTCATTAGGGACAGCATGAAAACCCGAACAGTGTTTGGCCCTCCAGGACTGGAGTTGGGAACCTCTGCCCTAGAGCAGCAGCCAACAGGGGCAGACACACTCACACCCACAGGCTCCATTATCCCAAGCCTCCTGGAGAGGCAGGATGTTGGGCCCTGCATGCATCTCCCCATACTAGCACTTGCATACCTTAGTAATGCCACCCTAAACATGGGAAAACTGTACACAGCTATCAAAAGTTTGCTATGATAACTGGCAGATAGCAATTCCTATGTTAAGCACAATTGGCTGATTGAGCTGCATCATAACACCCTTTCTGATGTCTTCGGAGTGTGCCTCAGGTCTGGTGTCTGACAGAGTGACCCCAACAGTATTGCATACCATAGCCATACCTGCACTGTGCCCAGGACTGGTGTGGTGGCCAGGGCTGCCAAACACCTCTATAATTGCACAATGCTGGCATAGGTGTGTGGAGTGTATGTCTGTCTATCCAGTGTGTGGTGGCTGCCAACACACTCCACAGCCCACACTGCTAGCACTGTTGCCAGTATTGGCTTGCCAATGTGCATAATGAGGAGCAAGGTACTGTGGGAATAGCCTGGATAGGGTGGCCTGGCCTGGCCGCATCTGCACAGGGCATAGGGCAATGGCTCGGACATTGTAGTGCCCGGCCACTACCTGCACGGACAGTGTGGCCACAGCATGTCCTGCTGGGAGGTCACTCTCACCCTGACTGAGCAGTGACCATGGCATGGCTAGGTTCCCCATAGTGCAATCTGGTATTTTTCTCATGTGTTGTTTATGAGTCTGTTTTGGGACCCAATCACTGACTTATCCGCTTGGTGTGTATGCTAACATCCCAGTTCTGGGTACATGCATCTCCTCCAGGACCATGCACTATGTACTAACTAGCAGACTGTTTGCAGTTAGTATGTATCTTGCTGGAACACCTTGCAGGGTGCAGTGGCTGGAGGCTTGCTGCTGGAGAATGTCAGATAGTGGTGGTGGGCAGCTGAGCATTTCCAGGCCTACTGTCGATCTGCTATTGCTTTATGGATGTGTATAGCTCTGCATTGCCTGCCCTGAACTGCTACCCTTGCAGGGAGGTAGAATGTGGATCTATTGGTGGGTGATCCTGTTTTCCACTCTGAGCCCCAGAGGGTGGGTTGTGTGGTGGTACATAATCTGCCTATGGGACCTCATCAAGAACCCAGAGTACAGGACCCATAGAGCAAATCTATTATCCATAGCAGCACTAATGTCCAAAACTCACACAACATAGAGTGCACCCAGAAAAGGGCAGCACCATAAATATTGCATTGGGCCTAGAACATCCATATTCTTATTCAGAAAACTGAATAAGACAGATTACTACAGCTCCCTACATAGAAACTCCATGCTATCAGAACATTTAGCCTCAATCACACATACAGTATGCAGAACAGAGATAGATCTTCACCAAGTAGGGAATAATATCAATACAAACTAAAAACAGACTTGTAGTTTAAAAATGCTTTTACCCATTACTATTATGTTTACAGGATTTCTTTCCCAAAATTATACTTTACTGCAGAGTGAAGCAAGAGAAGGAATTCTCACACATAGGCAGCTGCATTGTCAGCAGAAACTAATATAATGGCTCAGCACAAGTAGCATGAGTGTAACTAATGCCACCTCAGTGGGTAGCCTTAGTTGCACTGGCAGCTGTTTTGCCACACTGAACTGCGGTAACTGCATGGGGAAATAACTGCCTACCTGCAGTTATCCTAAGGCCCTGTATAATCAAATTCTGAAATTAGTTAACAGGTGATATAGTAAAAGCTGTTAGTGTAGCTGGGTTTAAAAAAGGTTTGGACAAGTTCCTGGAGGAAAGGTCCATAAACCATTATTAAAGAGGATCCAGAAAATCCACTGCTTATCCCAGGATGAGCATTGTGGAACCTGTGTGCCTTTTTGGGAACCTGCCAGGTACTTGTGACCTGGATTGGCCATTGTTGGAAACAGAATACTGGGCTTGATGGACCTAAGTCTGACCCAGTATTGCATTTCTTTTGTTCTTATATTACCAGTGCAGAATCTAGGAAGCATGCTGCTAAATATGCCAAATAAGATGGGCTCAACAGCACCCATGCAGCATCTCCCACTTCCACAAAAACAAGAGCCAATTGACACTCCAACACAGTACTTTCCACCCTCTGAAAAACAAGAGGAACTTTGTGTCCCCAACATCTACTCCAACATAAACACCAAGAAGGGCTTGGCAACCCCAACATAACTCCTGAAACTGCACACTGGACCAGCATGGTGTTAACGTAAATATATTCCATAAAAAACAAAGGAAATGCAAATAAAAGATTCTCGCATACCAAGGAACTAAAAGAAAAAGTGAGAACCACAGCAGTTTATAAGACCAAATTATAACTCATTTTATTCTGTTATAAACTGCATTATGGGTCTCACTTTTTCTTTTTGAATATATATTCCCTCGACAAAAGGGGTGCAGAGCAGAAGTAGGACATTCACCCACAGAACTCAATATATTAAAAAATATATATATATGATTCTGGTCATCTCACTAACAGCAAACATTCTCCAGGACCAGGCATATTGGGAATTAATATAAAACCCTAGAAAAGTCACCAAAGATCTACAAGGCCAAATCTACCATACCATACATACCAGAATAAGCTTCCAAAACTCACACAAGGTGCCTACTCAGAAAAAAAGCAGTATTATAAATACTGCAGCGGGACCTAGAACATCTAGCACCTATATGAAAAGCTGAACAAGGAAAATTACAATAGTACAGACCCTTGCATAAAAACTCCAAGTTAACAGAACACATGGCCTCGGTCACACGCTTAGAACAGAGACTCTCACCAAGTACAGAATAAGTGATCACAACTTAACATAAAAATAAAAATATGTAGACACAAATTCAACTGAAACCCCAAGAAACCAGACTCTTCATGCAGTGCAACACCAGATAAATAAGAGATGCAGTTGCCCATACTATGTAAAATATAAATATAGCGCAAAGTCCAATCACTAAATTGAAAATAATTTTTATTTCTGCTTTGTTGTCTGTCCATTTTATTCTTTGATCATGCTGGTCCCGATCTGAGGCTTCTACTTTCCTGTCTTCTCTTAGCTCTCTTTCTATGGTCTATAGTCTATCTACCATCTCTTGTCTCTTCTTTTGTTTTCTTCACTTCCTATTTTCAGTCCCAGTAACCCTCCCCAGTGTCAGCTCCTTTTCCAGTCCTCCCTCCCATAACCTTCCAGTGTCAACCCCCTTGCATTCCCAGCAGCACCACTAGTGTCCATTCCCTTCCAGTCTCCCTCCTTCACCACTATCCAGCCCCTTCTAGTCCAAATAGCATTCCAGGTATCAGCTCACTTCCACTCCCAGTGTTGTCAGCACCTTTCCAATCACCCTACCCTCTGTCCATTCCCCTTCCAGTGCCATCCCCACGTGTCAGCTCCCTTCCAGTTCCAGTGCCCCCTCCCTTCCATCCTCCTCCCCATTACCCAACCACCTGCCATTCCCATCCCCAAGTGTCAGCTCCTTTCCAGTCCCCCTCCAGTACTATCCCCAGGTGTCAGCTCCCTTCCATCCCCTCCTTTTTTCCCTAGTGTCATCACCCTATGTCATCACCCTTCCAGTCCTCCTACAGTACCATCCCCAGGTGTCAGCTCCCTTTCATCCCTAGTGTCATTACCCTTCCAGTACCCCTCCAGCACCATCCTCAGGTATCAGCTCCCTTCCAGCCCCCTCTCTCCCCTCTCTGTCAGCTCCCTTCCAGACCCCACATTTGTCCAATTACAGTTCCCTTCCAGCCATCTCATTCCCCTGTGTCAGCTCCCTTCCAGCCCACTCTTACCCATCTGTTATCTCTCTTCCAAGCATCTCCTTCCCCTGTGTCAGTTCCATTCTAGTCCTCTCTTTCCCCCTCTGTCAGCTCCCTTCCAGCACTCTTTCCCTCCTCTGTCAGCTCCCTTCCCACCCCTTCTTTCCCCTATGTCAGTTCTCTTCCAGACCCCACCTTCACCCCATGTCAGTTTCCTTCCAGCCAAATCCTTCCACTGTGCCAGCTCCCTTTGAGCCCCCTCTTTCCCTCTCTGTCAGCTCCTTTCCAGCCATATCCTTCCCCTCGTGTCAGCTCCCTTCCTGCTCCCTCTTTCCCCTTTCTGTCAGCTCCCTTCCTGCCCCCTCTTTCCCCTAGCAGCCATGGCTCCTGCGTCTCTCAGCGGCTGTGCTAACAGAAATAATTTAAAATTAAAATGAAACCAGTGTGGAGCTTTCTGGTCCTATGGAACCCCTGTTGCTGCATCCCATTGTAGTGTAACTTCCTTTTGGGGGTGGGATGCAGCAGGAGAGGTTCCACAGGACTGGAAGGCTCCACACTGGTTTTGTTTTATTTATTTATTTATTTATTTATTTATTACAGGCTCTTATATACCGCTCTATTCAGCATCAGCGCGGTTCACAATATAACAACAGACCAGAACAACAAACTGTTTGGTTTTACAGAGAACAAGGTCAGAGAACTTGGATAAAACATGGGACGTCATTTCTGCAACTATTTACATGAGTATTTACAAGTATACACAACAGGATTTGTTATTAGTTATAGGGTAAGGATCGAGATTGGTTAGCTGGTCAAGTAATATTGGGGGAAAAGGTGGGATTTGAGAGCCTTTCTAAAAAGGGATAGATCAGTGATAGCACTTCTGTAGGACTTGGCTAGAGCAGCAGCAGCAGCAGTTTGTCCCCCTTTTTTTTTTTAATCTGAAGGTGGAGTGAGGTGGCTGTTTTGGGGGCATTTTTTGCCACTCCTAGATGTTTGCTGTCTCATTATAGAGCTGCCCCTGCCTTCACCCTCGTCAATCATGTTTTAGACCTGGTCACAGCACTGAAACCATTCTCCTCTCTTTTTTTAACGAACTTCATGTCTCTCAAGACCAGGGTAATATTTCTCTTGCTGTCTCGCTGGATCTTTCTTCAGCTATTGATTTAGTTGATGATTCTACTCTCCTTTCCTGTCTCTATAACTAAGGGCTTCGAAAAACTGTCCTGCTTTGGTTTCGGTCTTTTCTTTCTGCACTCTCTTTCTCTATTCTCTGTGGGTCCTCTACCTCTCCTGCTGCACCCCTCACCTGTGGTTTCCCTCAGGGCTCCGTGCTGGCCCCTCTCCTCTTCAACATTTTTTTTGCCCCTCTTCCATTCTTGCATACTTCTATGCAGATGACATCATCTTTCTTCACCATATTAGTTTACATTCTGCTGACTTGGCCCTGATGAAAACTGCCTGCTGTGCATTTTCTCCTGACTGTATGTAAACTATCTCCATCTTAACTCATAAAATCTGCTGCCATCTGGTTCACTGTTAATGCCCTCTATCCCATGCTGGCCCCTACGATCACTCACTCCCCTGTCCTCCTCATCCCGTTCCTCCGGTATCTTGGAGTTACTCTGGACTCGCCACTATCTTTTCACAACCATCTCTGATACGAAGCTCGTTTTTCTCACTATGTCAGATTTGTGCAGTTCACCCTTTCCTTTCCTTTCCTTGCCTTGCCTTCCCTCATAACACTTCTCCTGTCCCTTCTGTCCCTTGTCATCTCTAGGATTGATTATTGTAACGTTGTACTTGCTGGTCTCCCCCACTATCAACTTCATCACCTGCAATTTCTTCATATTCATGCACTCTTCCCGCTCTGACCATATCCCCCCCCCCCCCTTCTCATTCACCTTCACTGGCTTCCACTTACATATCGAATCAACTACAAGATCCTCACAGTGATCCACAGAGTCATCCACACTGGCACACCATAGTATCTTGCTAATCTCCTCATATTCCACACCCCTCACTGTCTTCTCAGATCCATCCACGTTAAACATTTATCGCTTCCTTCAGCCTCACGTGCATATCTGGAGCATATCCGTCACTCCACCTTTTTCTTTTTGGGCCCTGCACTTTGGAACTCCCTATCCCCTACCCTGTGGACAGAATTCTCATTTCCCAAGTTCAACGCTCTGCTGAAAACTCATCTCTTCAATTTAGCTTTTGATCTCCCTTCCCAGTCGTAGCCATGAAGCTTCCTCCTTCCCTACCCCCTCACCTCCCTCTTCCATCTCTCCATCCTTCCTCTCTCTCTGTGCTGTCCTGTCCAAATTATGGTGTTCCTTTCTTTTTCTTATGCAACCAATTTTTGTTTGAAAACTGTTCTCATGCCATTTAGCCTGAGTGGTATATTAAGAATCGCAATAAAGATAAAGATAATGGAGATCATTCCAAAACACGAATAAGCTGGTTAGACATGTGGGATAGACATTTTTATCACTAAAACATCTAGAACCATATTCCAAAACCATACACCTTGCATGTACAAGCACTAGCACGGGAATCACAGAACGTGGGTGGGAGGGGGCAGAGCGGGGGCATGGCAAGCTGCAGAGACATAGAAAGCATATTCAGGAAAGGCCTATTTACACCCTGAGTGTTTTCCATGGATGCCTACATTATACCAGTGGCAATATGGAATAAGGCCAGGACTTAGAAACTTTTCTGCTATTATCCTCAACGCGTCTCATAGAGATGAATGGCTATGACACTGAATTGAACTGGTGTGTCTGCTGTCTGGGAGGGCACAAAATGCAGTTGTAAAGAATAGAATGCAGAGGTGAGGACATTTGTAAGGTTAAGGAACAATAAAAAATGCCCCTATAGAAATCTAAAGCACTGCAATAGTGTTATTCTGGTTATGTGACGTTCGCTGTTTGTGCTAAAAGGGCTATTCTCGGCTTCCCTAACAATTTCAGTGTTCGGAAAAATGGGAATGTAGATCTAGGGATTGTAGGTGAGGTAGGATGGAGCAGAATCATGTTTGGCTGAGAAATGCAGATCAAATGTGGTGTCCTGAGACACCATGCCATTATGTCTTCACAACAGTTGTTTATAGATGCAGGGCATGGTTTTGACAGAGGTATGTTATTTGTGATTGCAAATGAGAGTGTGTATGTGTGTATGGCTTGAGTGTTGCATGGGAAGATCTGGTGTGCTCATCCATAAATCTTGGGGGACATGAATGCCTGGACCATAGGGATGACCGCAGCATCACCAGGTGCCAGTGTGATCAGGCAGAATAAATCATAACAGGTTCCCTATAGCAAAATGTCAAAACATATCCCTGTTACTAATAAGGGACCCTCAAATGAGAGCATTCAACAGTTCCAACAGCACTAAGATATGCCCAGAAGCACTATCATCGGTCTTCAAAAATGTGCACATTTGTAGAGAACGATGATGGTGCCTTTGCACTGTTGAATGCTCCAATTCTGAGGGTCCCTTATTAGTGACAGGGATATGTTTTGACATTTCACTATGCAGAACCTTTTCTGAATTTTTCTGGTCCATACTTTGCATTGTACAGACTGTTTTCAGATGACCAATGCAAACATTGCTATAGATGTCTTCTACTGCCATGTATGTTGTGATGCAAGGTATGTCAAGACAAAGATATCACTTTCTACCTACTTTTCTACTATCTTAGAGTGCACAAAGATTATTTTGTAGGTTCTGGGTATGCAACAGACTTGTATATATAGACTAGTTTTGCATCAACATTTGTGTATCATCAGTATTCATGTGTAGTGTGCATCAGCAAAACACTGGGAGTAAGAGGAACAGTTTAGGAGATGCACGTTTTATAGGGGAGCATGGCCATTCACGGGTATATCAGAGATAGGCAAGATCAAAAACGTCCATCTTTTCAGAATACGGTGAGTGTGGGGACATACAAAGCCATTTGCTGTGTAAAGCCATGTCGTGTATTCCATAGTGCTTTGTTCATGCAATGCCAAAAATGTCAATGTACCCAATTCCGAAACCACAGGTGTGTCTATCCCCACAGCTGTAGAATCATGTTTAAATCAGGCCCGTGTTTTTTATTTGGACATGCCCACAGGTCAGATGTGCATGTTCTGGAATTGGGCTCCACATGTTCAAATTTCCTATATTGTTAAAACCTAAAGTCGAAATGGGCAGGGCCGGATTTACCTTGAGTGAGGCCCTACGCCAACAAAAATTGTGGGCCCCCAGAAAAAATAAAAACGAGATCAACTTACGAAAACAGAAATGGCAATAGATGTATAGAATTGCCTGACATAAAGAGGCAATAGGGACAAAATCAGCAACGGAATTCAAAAAATACATTAAAAAATGTCTTATCCATCGGGGAAGAGGATCACTGAATGATCCGGCGGTACTACAGCAGCTACAGGAAACGGACCTGGCCGTCGCTGCTCCCCGGTACTCACTATGGCTTTGGTGTAACAGGCCACTGCCTCCTGGTACTTGCGGGTGACGAAGAGTCTGTTTCCCTGCTCCTTTAACTCCTGAGCGCTAGTGCTCTTCTCCGGACTCCCGCCTCCCCCACTCTCCTTTTCCTCTTTCCCCTTCATGCCAGAGCCTGGAGAAGCTCACGGACGGCCCCGTTCAGCTAGGCTGCAGCAATTTCAACTCTCTCTAGAGTGATCCAGGCCTCTCACTCTGACTATACCCAACACACCCACAAATAGGGTTGCCAACTTTTTCACCGAGAAAAACCCGACACCTGTGGCTCGCCATGCTCCACCCATACTCTGCCCCTAGTCCCACCCCTGCCCCGCCCCCAGCCCCACCCACAAAAATTACCGAGGATACGTGTAGGCTAACTTCCTTGGTCAGATAATAATTAAACTGGGAACCCCAAAATCCAAACATGAAATGTACAACACTGGGGAAATAAAACTATAAAGTAATTTCCTCTTGCACTAAACAAAAACGCAAAGATGTTAACAATACACACTTCCCAGACCAGACATATTCCAGTTAATAAATTCAAAATAAAAAGTATTTTTCTACCTTCTGTTTGGGCATTTTTCAGTTGCAATTGCTCCAGTCACTTTCTTCTGGTTTCTTTTCTTCGTGTCTTCTGCGAGCTATCCATTTGTCCTTTCTTCTCTTTTAGATGTTTTCCATTCTCTCTCTATTTCTGCTTTAACATACTGATTGTTTCCCTTTTGCTCTTTCCCCCAATTCTTTCCTTATTCCTTTATCATCCATTTAAATTTCACCCTTCCATTTTCAAGCCCCTCTTACTCTCCCAATACCCAGCCCATCATAGACTTTTCTTCCACACAAAATATTTTTCCCCTCTCCATTCTCATTCCCCATCCATTCTAGTCCTCCCCCAAAATCAGTTCCCTTATAGATCTAGACCCACCCAGCATCCACTCCCTTCTAGTCCCATTCTCCCATGCCCCACATCAGCCCATTTCCAGTCCTATTCCAGCTCTTCATAAGCCCATTTCCAGTGCTAGCCCTCACATCACAGGCCATTTCCAGTCCTAGCCCCCCCCAATCACAGCCTATTTCCAGTCCTAGCCTCCACCATCACATCCCATTTGCAGTCCGAGTCCCCCTGCACCATCACAGCCCATTTGCAGTCCTAGTTCCCCCCCCCCACCATCACAGCCCATTTCCAGTCCATGCCCCCCCCCCATAGCCCTTTCCAGTCCAGGTCCCCCTCCCCATCACAACCCATTTCCAGTCCAGGTCCCCCTCCCCATCACAACCCATTTCCAGTCCATGTCCCCCCCATAGCCCTTTTACAGTTCAGGTCCCCCTCCCCATCACAACCCATTTCCAGTCCATGTCCCCCCCCCCATAGCCCTTTTACAGTTCAGGTACCCCCCCCCCCAATCACAGCCCATTTGCAGGCCTAGTTCCCCCCACCATCACAGCCCATTTGCAGTCCAAGTTACCCCCCCCATAGCCCTTTTCCAGTCCAGGTCCCCCTCCCCATCACAACCCATTTGCAGTCCATGTCCCCCCCCCGCCCAAGCCATTTTACAGTTCAGGTCCCCCCCCCCATCACAGCCCATTTCTTTCCAGTCCAAGTCCCCCCCCATAGCCCTTTTCCGGTCCAGGTCCCCCCCCCCAATCACAGCCCATGCAGTCCTTGCCCCCCCGACCAGCACCGCGGCTGTCTGAGGGGCTTCAGAGGGAGCAGGGTAAGCTCGCGCGAAGCCCCGGCTCCCTCTGTACAGCCGCCAGCGTGAAGAGCCTTTTCCTTCACGCTGGCGGCTGTATCTGTGAAGCCGCGAATGCTGGGAAAGGTTAAAGGGCATTAAATATTAGAGTGTGAAATACGTATTTAATGAACCTGCCCAGCTAATCCAGCTGCAGTCGCAAAATATAAATGTGGGGATACAGACTACCTCTATTCCTCTCCACTATGAGTCATCTTGTTGCAGGCTATGGCCTATAATAGTCTGCAAATATGAAAGGCCTGTAAGCTAGGACCTGATTCCAACCCCCATCTCAGTAAAGAACCAAAGTCTGTGAAAGTTTGAGAAAACTGTTTTAAACTGCTTAATAAGACGTTTTCATGAATGCATAAATCTTTCATTATTCTCTTGTGCTGTGAAGATAGAAATGTTTCAATACATGCATTCCTAGAGCCAGAAACGACCTTGCAGTAGAGAAGTATCCAAACCTAGAAACTGTACCATTGTTAGAACAATCCTAGAGGAGGGAGCTGGGTGCTAGGCCCAGGAGGGATCTCCGATTGGACAAATGCAGGGTGCGTTGGGGCCAATAGAAAGTCTGCATGTATCAAACTGGAAAGAAATGTATAAATGAATATGTTTCTGTAAGAACTTTGCTCAGTCCTTTTTGAAGCTTGACTAACTGGGCCTTGTGCACAATAAATTGGCTTGGACCCTGTAAATTGAATCCTGGATTTATTCATTGTCTGCACTTCGCTGCTACAATCTGTTTGAAATTGCACTGGATATGATATAAGGCTACTGGTTCACTTTTCCTTTTTGAAGACATTGATCTTTTTGTTTCCTTAAATAGTGTTTGGTAACCCCCTATATTGGGGAACATAAGAACATAAAATATGCCATACTGGGTCAGACCAGGGTTCATCAAGTCCAGTATCCTGTTCCAACAGTGGTCAATCTAGGTCATGAAGGACTACAAAAGGGGACTGCTACTTCTGGAGAGAGATCTGCAATAGTGAGTATGTACTTCTGGGAAATTTTCTGAAGGGAATTCTTTGGATTAAAGCTGATTAATCTGTGAACCGAGTGTATTTGTTAAATCAGTCAGGGCCTAGTAGCAGCAGTTTAAGTTTAAATTTAAAACACATAAGAGAGCTTTCTGGTTAAATTTAGAACCCAGCAGAGATTAAATCATTAGGCATGTAGATAGCTGGGTGGCTGGTGGATGTGAGGATCGCCTGGTAACATGCCTGCCTGGTGCGAAGGTAGCGGATCTCACACGCCACCTAGATAAGGTCTTAGATAGTGCTGGGGAGGAGTCTGCTGTCCTGGTACATGTCAGTACTAATTACATAGGAAAATGTGGTAGGGAGGTTCTGGAGGCTAAATTTAGGTTTTTAGGTAGGAAGTTGAAATCCAGAACTTCCAGGGTAGTGTTCTCCAAAATGCTTCCTGTTCCACACGCAGGACCCAAAAGGCAGGCAGAGCTCTGGAGTCTCAATGTCTGGATGAGACGATGGTGCAAGGATGAGGGTTTTGGATTTGTAACGAACTGGGGAACATTCTGGGGAAAGGAGAGGCTCATCCAAAGGGATGGGCTTCACCTTAACCGGGATGGAACCAGGCTGCTGGCATTAACCTTTAAAAAGGAGATAGAGCTGCTTTTAAACTAGATAATAGGGGAAAGCCAACAGTCACCCAAGAGTGCATGGTTCAGAAGAATGTATCCTTGAAGGATACTACCAAAAGCAGAGAGGTTCCAAAAAAGAGTAAAGTAGCCCAAATGCCCTTGAGTACATAGCAGACAGAGCTTAAAGATTCCAAATTACCCATGCCTACCAATAGCCAGATTAATATGAATAAAATACAGACTCTAAAATATATGTATGCAAATGCTAAAAGTCTAAAAAATAAGATGGGAGAGTTAGAATATATAACACTAATTGAGAGGTTAGATATGATTGGAATCTCAGAGACATGGTGGAAGGAGGACAACCAGTGGGACACTATGATACCTGGGTACAAACTGTATCGTAATGATAGAGCTGATCAAATTGGTGGGGGGGGGGGGGTTGCACTCTATGCTAGAGAGGGCATTGAGTTAGAAAGGATTAAAGTTTTGCAGGAAACAAAATTTGCTGTAGAATTTCTGTGGATTGAAATTCCATGTAAAAAGGGGAAGGCGATGGCAGTTGGGGTATACTATTGACCGCCTGGCCAGAATGAACAAATGGATAATGAAATGCTCAAAGAAATCAAGGAAGCTAACAAAAGTTACAGCACAGTAATAATAATGGGTGATTTCAATTACCCCAGTATCGACTGGGTCAGTGTCATGGCAGAACATGCTAGGGAGATAAAGTTCCTAGATGAAATAAATGACTGCTTCTTGGAGCAGCTGGTTCATAAACTGACCAGAGGGGAAGCCATATTGGACCTAGTCCTTAGTGGAAAACCAGATCTGGTGCAAGAGATAAGGGTGTTGGGGCCACTTGGCAATAGTGATCATAGCATGATCACATTTAATTTAATTAGCGGAGGAGGGATGGTAAGGAAAGCCACAGTACTACCTTTTAACTTTTGAATGGGAGATTATGATAAACTGAGGAAAATAGTTAAGAAACAACTAAAAGGAGCAGTTGCAAAGGTTAAAGGCTTACATCAAGCTTGGGTATTGTTGAAAAATAACATCTTGGAAGCCCAGACCTGCTGCATTCCACGCTTTAAGAAAAGTGGAAGGAAGTTCAAAAAACTGCCAGCATGGTTTAAAGGTGAGGTCAGAGAGGCTGTTGTTGCCAAAAAAGCATCTTTCAGGAAATGGAAAAAAGAGCCAAATGACGAAAACGGGAAACAGCACAAGCACTGGCAAGATAAATGCAAGGCATTGATAAGGCAGGCAAAGAGAGAATTTGAGAAGAAACTTCCCGCGGAAGCAAAAACACGCAATAAAGACTTTTTCAAGTAAATTTGTAGCAAAAAACCTGTGAGAGTCAGTTGGACCATTAGATGATAGAGGGATAAAAGGGGCAGTAACAGGGGACAAGGCTATAGAGGAGAGACTGAATGAATTATTTGCCTTGGTCTTTACTGAGGAAGATGTAGAGATGTTACCCATGACTGAAGTGGTATTTAAAGGTGATACTGCAGAAGAATTGAAATAAATATTGCTACACCGGGAAGATGTATTACAAATATTTGATAAACTGAAGAGTAGCAAATCACCTGGACCGGATGGTATACATCCGAGGGTGTTGAAAGAACTGAAATATAAGATTGCAGACCTGCTATTAGTAATCTGTGAACTATCATTAAAATCATCTGTAATACCTGAAGATTGGAGGATGGTCAATGTAATGCCAATTTTTAAAAAGGGTTCCAAGGGTGATCCGGGAAACTACAGTCCGGTGATTCTGACATCAGTACCGGGAAAAATGGTAGAAACCATCATAAAGAAGAAAATTGCTCAGCATGTAGATAGTCATGGTGTAATGGGAGACAGTCAACATGGCTTTACACAAGGAAGATCTTGTCTTACTAATGTTATGTTTTTTTGAAGGTGTGAATAAACAGGTAGACAAAGGTGAGTCATTTGATATAGTATATCTGGACTTTCAGAAAGTCTTTGACAAGGTCCCTCATCAGAGACTTTTGGCAAAACTAAAAAGTCATGGGATAGGAGGCAGTGTACTATTGTGGATCAGGAACTGGTTAAAAGATAGAGAGGGTAGGGCTAAATGGCCAATTTTCCCAATGGAAAAAGGTGAATAGTGGAGTACCCCGGGGATCTGTGCTGGTTCGCTGCTTTATGACATATTCATAAATGACCTGGAAAAGGGAATAACGAGTGAGGTTATCAAATTTGCAGATGACACAAAACTATTTAAAGTTGTTAAAACCCAAGAGGATTGTAGAACATTGCAAGAGGATCTTCATAAATTGGAAGACTGGGCATCCAAATGGCAGATGAAATTTAATGTGGACAAGTGCAAAGTTATGCACCTAGGAAAGAACAACCCAAACTATGGTTACATGATGCAAGGTTCCACATTGGGAACCACCACCCAGGAAAAAGATTTAGGAGTCATCCAGGATAAATGTTAAATCCCTCTGCCCAGTGTGCAGTGGCGGCCAAGAGAGCAAATAGAATGCTAGGTATCTTAAGGAAAGGAATGGAAAAAAAAACAAAGGGGCATGTTTACTAAAACCCCGTTAAAGTGCGGGCCACGTTAGAGTGCGGATGCCATATAAGGAGTGGGCGTTCCGTCGTGAAAAAGAAAAGGCGGAATTTAAATATGCGCTAAGGTACGCGGCGCACCTGTATGCCCCGCACCTTAGCGCATCAGATGGCTGCGTGGGAGGCATATGTGTTACGTTGATGGGCAAGTAGAAGAGCAGAGCCACAGCACAATGGTTAAGACACTAACCAACGGATCAGTGGTTCAATTCCCCACAGTGCCCAATGAACACAGCTGGCTGAGTCAGTGATTTATGAGTTGCAGAAATACTGTGTGGAGCACTGATGTTTTTGGCGGCATATGAATACTGTGCGGCCTAGGGCAGGGCGCTGATGTTGTTTTTGTGGCATATGAATACTGTGCGGCATAAGGCAGTGCGCTGTAGTTTTTGGCGGCATATTAATACTGTGCGGGCTAAGGCGGTGCGCTGATGTTTTTGGCGGCATAGTAATGCTGGGCGGCCTAAGGTGGCGCGCTGATGTCTATGGAGGCAGTATAATACTGGGCGGTATAAGTGGCGTGCTGATATGTAGGAAGAAAAGTAGAGCCACAGCACAATGGTAAAGACACTGACTAACGGTGCAGGGATCAGGGGTTCGCTTCCCTACAGTGCCCAATGAAGACAGCTGGCTGAGTCAGTGATTTATGAGTCGCAGAAATACTGTGTGGCACGCTGATGTATTTGGCAGCATATGAATACTGTGCGGCCTAAGGCAGGACACTGATGTTGTTTTTGCGGCATATGAATACTGTGCGGCGTAAGGCAGTGCGCTGTCGTTTTTGGCGGCATATTAATACTGTGCGGGCTAAGGCGGTGCGCTGATGTTTTTGGTGGCATAGTAATGCTGGGCGGCCTAAGGTGGCGCGCTGATGTCTATGGAGGCAGAATAATACTGGGCGTTATAAGTGGCGTGCTGATGTATAGGAAGAAGAGCAGAGCCACAGCACAATGGTTAAAACATTGACCAACAGTGCAGGGATCAGGGGTTTGTTCCCCACAGAGTCCATTAAACATGGCTGCCTGAGGCATTCATTTAGGAGGTATTGATATAATGGGTGGCATAAGGCAGTGCGCTAATGTTTGTGGAGGCATATTAATAATAGGCGTCATAAGGCGGTGCGCTAATAGTTTTGGGGGCAATTTAATATTGTGTGGCATATGGCGTTTCGCTGATGTGCAAGCACAGGAACCAAAACAAAGCCCAATGGTGAAGACATTGGCCAATGGTACAGGGATCAGGGGTTCAATCCCAACTGTACACCAAAAAAATCCTGCCTGAGGTAGTGATGCTTTTCTAAAAGTGCCATAGGAAGCATAATCATTTTGTAAGGCCTAAGGCGTTGCACCTTGAATCCTTTGCGTCATAAGGTGGTGCGTTGTTAAGTTGTGGCCTAATAAGGCGTTGCGCTGTACATTTTGTGCATAAGACTGTGTGTTGATGTGTCTTCTGTTTGTGCGGCATAAGGCGTTGTGTTTTCAGGTGTGGACGGCACAAGGCGGTGCGCTGTTAATGTTGGGAGTCATAAGTTGGCTCGCTGATGTGCATGCATAGGAACAGAACCACACTGTTTAAGACACTGACAAATGGTGCAGGGATCAGGGGTTCAGTCCCCCGCTGTGCCCCATGAATAAGGCTGGGCGAGTCATTACCTGTTTTGAGCAAAATAACTCTAGGAGGCAATTTTACACTTTTATTGTAATTAGTAGTGATAGCAAATGCACTCTCAAAGCACTGTAATATAAGGTGCTGCATAAGGTACCTTAGAGGTAACCTTTTAAAGTGCACTGTCCACCAAGGCACCCTACAATGTTGCTGATAGGGTGCTTTATAGGGTGCCGTATGAGGCAGGGCAAGGTCCGAGCACTGTTTCTGCTGGCAGCAATGGCCATAGTAACATATAGAAATGTTACGTAGGTGTGCAGACATGCACGAAGGAACAGCAGTGTAGCACAATGGTCAAGACGTTGACTGACGGTGCAGGGGTCATGGGTTAAAACCAGCAGTGAATAAGGCAGGCATAGGTATCTCTGCTTTCTGCATGCAACTGTACACCAATCTGTGCTGCCATCTAAAATCAACCCCACCCTAGTGTCCTAAATGAATGCACCTTTTAGGGTGCACCAGAACGCAAATCATAAACAACCATGTCAGCAAAGGCGACTTATAATGTTCCCCAGAGGCCATGTTGAAAGGTTGGCAACTCCCAGGGCCCCATAGTAGGTAGGCCATAAGCTGGCTGAATCGAAGGTGTGACATAAGATGGCGTAAGGATGTGCAGGTCAATGCAAAATTGTTTGGCAAGAGCTGTAAAATCACATAATCTGAAGGGCAACAGAGGTATGTGCCAAACACACATGTAAGCCAAACACTGCACAGAGTTGAAAGGAAAGACAATGCATAAGTAGAAGGATGTACATTACAGCTGCTGGACTACACAAATAAGCCCCAGGCCATGTGGCAACTACAGAAATGGACAAACATATTGGGGTTAGCTGTAGCTATGCTCAGAGTGATGGTAATGTACCATGCTATAATGACAGTGTGTGACAGAGGATGGGAAGATGTGTGCAGCAGAGGAGTCTGAAATGGCAGGATAGGTGAAATATCAGGATGACAGTGGAGTTGGAGTGCTATGCAGAGCACACACAAGAGAGGCAGCCATGGAGAGATGAAATGCAGGAATGTGTAGGAGTGCAGGACGTGGTGTAGCAGCATGCACATCAGGGTAGGATGGCACAAGAGCTGGCAGACAGAAGATGGACAGAAGTGTGGTCACAACTCAGATTAGGCTACAATGTGCTCACAGCTTAAATCTGGCCACATATGACCGTCATACAAATGGAAACCACCTCTGCAGGACATGCATACACATCCAAGAGAACAGAGAGGAATCACACCTACAACTAACACAAATGCGAATGCACTAACCAGTAGGCCACACCACCAACGTGTGCTCATTAGCAAAGGCTGCATTCCAAAAATAGGGCAGGCCATCACACCAGACGCATGCTGGTTGTAAGGACAGGCAAACCCACAACAGTCATCATGAAGAAATGCACATGCAGATCTGCTGTGTACAGATAAGATCCCAGGCTGTATTTGGTACCAGGGACACATGCACACACACACACAATGAAATGTTATGCAGTGGATACAACATGCAAAAGAGGTAAGAAAATAAACCCCAAGGGCAGCAGAGGATGCTCGGTGGTTAGCAATCTGGCACAGGACAGGAGGAAACTCAACATGAAAACAGGTGTACCACACACCAACTGAACCGCAGCACTATCCAACCCCCAGGTGCACTGCCCTGTAAACAGCATGAAGAAAGAGACCTATGTAACAGATAATATCTGATGGCTAGGCAACACAGAGTGCACACCTTGCTCTACACTGAAGAGAGGCAAGGGTGTGTGTAGAGGTGATGAATCTGCTGATAACTAATGGTTAAGTTACCACAACAGGAAAACATTACAAACAACACATGTGGGGATCCAACCTTCAAACTAATGAGGTAAAGCACATGTCTCCAACCACTTCCACAACCAGCACACTGAGCCCAAGGCAGAACTAATAGTCCAAAGGGTGGGTCTGCATGGGAACCTGTAATACCCAGTGATGTGCCAAATGGCTGACACATACACAGTTGTCATCGTATAAGGATGTGAGCACAGGTGGGCCATGGACATGACCAGCAAATCATTACACACAAGTGTACATTTGCTCAAAGAATGGAGGAGTAGCCTAGTGGACAGAAAACTGTTTTGGACACCAAGCAACCGGGGCTCAATTCACACTGGCACTCAATGTGGCCTTGGCCAAGACACCCCAGTGACATTGACACAAAAACCCTGGAGTGTAAGGTTTACAAGGATTCAGGAATGATTCAAAGGCACACATAGCATTCCATGTGTGACAACATGATGAAGCAGCAAAAGAGACAAATGTCTGTCAAATATATATATTTATTGTGGTTAACCCTCACAGATACTGTAGACAGTGCAATCATAATATCAAGGTGAGTGCATCCCTCGTGAAAGATGGGAACACATTTATCAGGGCACAAACGAACATGCTACAGAAAGGTCACTGCCTTGAACACAAATGAAGGGCATGAGATATAATGTGCATGAGGTGCATGTTGTGCACTGGGCAGTAGGCCCCCACCCCCCACCTGCTGCTGCATGGCTCAAATGTGTGACACACATATGAGTGCATGTAGGCCGCAGGCATTGAATGTTAAGGACCCAAACCACATCACTTGTTCCCCCAAACATAGCCATCAGGCAACACACGAGGCACACACATTAAAATAAGATATGTTGTGACAATGTTGTAATGTGAAAAACACTTTCAGAAAGCAATTTTACAACACACACATAATGCCAGAGTGTAAAATCAGGAATGCTACAATGTCAATCCAAAAAAACATCCAAACCACAAGGAGCATATGCTAACAGGTAGCAGAGGCACATGAACACAGAGAGAATAGAAAGCAAACAAGTTGCAGAGATTATACCATGCATGATGTCCCCTTGCAGTGTTTGTTGGTTAGACATTTTTTCAACACATATAGCACGTTACATGGGATGCAGAATTGAAGGAGGACAATGGACACCCACAGTGACACACACCAAATATAATGCGGCAATGAGAGTGTCCATAATGCAGGGGATAAACCGGACCATGCAGGATTGCAATGCAAGGTGTGTACATACATGCATAGTGTCATGTCTGTACTTTAAACAAACACAATAATCAGCATGTAATTATGGAAATGATGGGCAAACATCTTACAGTGAACCACACAGAAGCCATAGGTCCACATGCTGTGGCTCACAAACCTAGTCAGTCATAAGCACAAACAACAACCGCATACCAAGATGATACAGGGAGGCCACACATGCATGTAAACACCCTTGCCCATTGCAAACATCAATCACGGATGGTGGCGGGCAGGAAAGCGTTGTTGTTGCAAAACCTGTATCATGTCCAGGTGGAGGGCAGGTGGACAGAGATAATAGGAGCCCTCTATCTTTGCCCCTATGCCACAAACATGGCTGTATGCTGTTGTGCAAACAAGCAGATGAGCGTATCCTGTGTGCCCTCACACACACATGTCCAAAAGTCCACAACTACACAACTGGCAAGGAATGTAGAACATACAGTGACAATGTCAGTCTCTGCTGCACACAGCGTCCAAAGAGCAAAGTGTATGTACAATCCAAAAGGCAACATCAAAAGTCTCCATGCAACCCTGGTCATGCATAGTCAAGTGTCATAGTCCAATATGCCACAGTCCTTGAAAGTTCATCTGTGTCCCTGCAATGAGCAGGACTTCCAGCCACAGCATGGCAGAAACAGTGTGTTGTACAGGTCTGTCATGGCCAAAGCAGCAGTCCCAGAGCACTACTGTCCACCACAGGCATATGTAACACTTTCAGAAATCAAACATCCAATGACACAATTCTCCATAAACAATTCCATGGTGTTCTGTCCCACAACAGGTGTTTGATGGTGCAGCCAAATGTGCTGTAAGAAATGGGTCCGGTATGTCTTCTGCCCTGTATCAGGATAAAATAAGTATGGTGTTGTTAGACACCTTGGAAAAAAAAATATGCATAGAGTCACACTTCACAAAACACTGAAGAAAGGGGTGCAAAGGCAAACATTACATGATGGGAACATTAAATAAACTCCAGATTGTAAATATCAGTAAATGTCTATGGAGACACGGGTGTCACATGGATACGGTTATGTCCATTTTCATGTCACACAGACATCTCACTGCTACACACTATATGCATCTGTTTGTTTGAACAGAGAAGCAACATGACATGTACATGAGTCAAACAGTAACTCATCAACAGGTACAGCCAGATGTAATCCCCAAATAACACAGGTCCAACATACCCTGTGTGTGCATCATGTGTACTGTCACAAGGTGGACATATCGGAGCCTGAGAAAATGGAAATCAGCAGCAGTGATCAGGGGAGAGATGACAATATAAACAAAAAACTGTCAGATGGTTGCTACAGACAACCTAGGCACACGTGGGTAAGGGCTGAGAAGACACACCCAGATAGCAAGCAAAGGGAGTTTGCTTTGCCTGATAGGAATCAGCTGGGTAGAGGTGGAGCCCAGAAACACAGAGATATAATACGCTCCCAAATAGTTAGAGAGGGAGAGGAGGTGAACCAGCAAGTCTCACAGCAGGGGAGACAACGGTCAGCGCAGCAGAAGCTGGGAAAAGTATGGAAGTGGAATGAAAGAGAGTCTGAATTACTGGGACAGCATGCAAGCCCACAGGAAGGTCTGAGTGAGTCTCAAACCCAGAGTGAAACATTTGGAAGGCAGAAGCCAGATATTGAATGCATGTGTGAAGAGCACGAGAGACGTGGGAGAGTTGCAGTACAAGGTAACAAAGCCAGAAGTGTTGATAGTGGCTGTTTTCTACCCGAGTGGGTAAAACCCTGCAGCAATAGAAAAAGCCACCCAGAAATAAGCTTTAGAAATAATCCCTTCCCTTGTGCTAGAAAACCCAGGAGAAGAGAAGCTCACTTACTTGGAAAAGCAGGAGATTCTAGTAACAACTTAAAACTCCCAGAGTTTGAGCAACCTCCGTATAGAGCAGTGCAATCCAGGGCAGCTGTGAGGAAAAGGCTAGACCCGAGCACGCTCAGAGTCTACCGTAATCACTCTAACAGCAGAGCCAGGGAAGTTCCCGAATGTCCTTATGCTTACCAGCAGGGGCTGAGCTCCCATAAGCCTCATGCAAAAGTATATGGTAGTTCCCAGGGAGGCTTTGAGAGAGAAGGACAGCATAACTTCCTGCTTGACGAGGAAAACCTACATTATCCTTTTGAAACAGCTGACCTTAAAAACGTGAGTGTTAATGAACCAGAATCTATGGAATATGAGAATGCAGAGTTAGCAACAGTTCCTGAGCCCATGGAATGCTCAGTCTCGGTAATTGACCCAGAGTTTTCCTTAAGGTGAAAAGGGTTGAAGATAACCTGAGTAAGAGTCACAAGTTGTGGGCTGGAAAACGTGTCTCACAGAAAACCATGTGAATGAGCTGTGCTGTAGCAGCAAAAAG
The DNA here is from genome assembly GCA_033557465.1 of Ichthyophis bannanicus. Lineage (NCBI taxonomy): Eukaryota > Metazoa > Chordata > Amphibia > Gymnophiona > Ichthyophiidae > Ichthyophis > Ichthyophis bannanicus. The sequence goes on from CM066032.1 coordinate 496,886,248, forward strand.
GAAAGCCTGTGAAAAAACATTCAGAATGTTTAATTCTTTTCTTTTTGCATTTAAGCTGAAGTAAGCTATTTTTGTTTAACCTTTTGATTTCTGTTACATACCCGAAGTGGGTTGTTTGCTTTGTTTTGCCAAGGAGAAAATACCTCACGGACGGGGAATAAAACCCTGAGTTTGGAACACAAGTGTCTTTTGTGGTTTATAGAGAAGGTACAACTACCACCCTCAGGCAGTACCAAGGCCTCACCGGTAGGGCACCTGGGGGTGCGACAGTACGTCATCAATTCGTTGAGCTAATCAGCAGCCACATCAGGTCACAGTGAGGGGAGACAATGTCAGGCAAACATGTTGAATCACCATGTAAATTCACTGATGATGCTTGTCCACATGATGGCGATATCTGAGATAAAAAACAGTTGTTCGACAGTGTTTCCTCAAACCACAAGACACAATTCTGCTCCCAGCTCACAACACATTTTTTCAATGTTGACAAGGTAAATAGCACTACGGTAGAGGTATCACAGTCACCACTGCACCCCAGGTACTCAGAGCCCTCACAGCACATGATAATGCACCATGCCTCAACACTGCATCACCACACAGTCAACCCATAAACACGCACCCACACAGTATGTGTTGGTCAGCGGGACAGCTGTAATACATGGCCTTTATGTGCACAAGTGCCAATTTGTGGACATAAAGGCCCAGTGACATGCAGTGATACCCTGTTGATGGCTGATATAACAATCTTGGGTGAGGCAGCAAGTGTAGGTTTACCAAAACAAGAAAGAACTACACACACATGTAGCTATGGTGTAAATATGCCATAAACAGTGTTGTAGAGGACAGACTGGACACAAGCACATGGGGATATGTGTGACAACAGCAAGATATGGGTAAGGGGTGCTTATGGAAAACAAGTGAACCACAACATCTTCACAATATGAAACATCACAGACAACATGTTGTTCCCGTGATTGCAGGCACAGACAATGTACTGGTAAATCCACCTACCCCTGACCACAACATCTTGGCTGATGTACAGTCACGTGCCATTGCTCCACACCAACATCATCCTCACAAAGTATGTCCTGTGCATTGGAAAACACAAAAGGAAAAAAAGCATATGTCAAGTATAAGCTGTGAAACACACACTGCACCTCCCTGTCCCCAGCTGTCGGAACCCAGAACATAACCTACGGACTGACTGTTCACTCACACACTGTACTTATCTCTCACATGGGAGAGGCAGCACGGAGGTGTCATATGCTAAAGAAAGGTCTCACTAATTCCTCTGTCGCCTCCCTTACCTCTCTGTAGTTGTCCACACTGGTCAATAGAGGTGTATGGTGGCACCATGTTTTTCCACCATACCAAGGTCACACTATTAGGCTGTGTCCCCCATGTTGCCACCAATACCCCCTTGCTGTGTGTAGTGCTCTCCCAATGTTGTTTGTTACCCCACAGTAAATTGCTGCAACACATGGAATTGAACATTTAACACCTCCTGTATCCCCTGACCAAATACATATTCCGCAGTGTACATCTCATACCACAAATAATAGTGACAGCTGTGTGCTGATGATGTGCTACAATACATGGCAATGTCAGTGCCACGTCTACCTAACCAAACCCCCATGTCTGTTTGTGACATGAGCATGATCGCTGCATGTCATCCCACTGTGTGACAGTGATAATGTCAAACCACGGAGAACCTATATGTGCACCTGAACCACAAAAATTACATCCAAATCTCAGTGTGTATGTGGACCAAACATCCCTGGCTAGGGTCAGCAAAGTATTAGTTGTTGTTGACTGTGCTCTCCTGCCCTACACACATACACAGCATGTACCGTAGCCATGTGGCCTATGTTGAGATAGCATCACCTACATATGCAAGGATTCTCATGAAAATCAGCAAAAAAGCAAGATCAACCCACACATGCAGCGTAACATTTGCCTACTGTAACCCACACTTTGCTGATCAGACACGCGTCACCTCTGTATGTGTGTACATATGTAATACTGCACCAAATGGCTATTATCTATTAAAAAAAGGAACTAATGATATGGTCCACGGGCTCCACACTGCACAGGTCCCCATCCTTCACCATAGCCATGTCAGGGCTACGTGATGAAGTATACATTAGCCCAGACTGTGGGGTTTCATTTACACCCGTCACACATAATCAGTACCATAATGGGAAAGTAGTCATGCGCATGTGTACTGTGCTATGTATGACATGTGGCACCACACCTAAGAAACATACAGACATAGCCAGATGACACGAGCAGAACATCCATACAAGCACCTACAAATTGGCCTATAGAAACATACAACACGCAGGAGAGTTGTCCACAATCATGGACCTCCCTTCCATTGAGAATACCGCACAATATGCCTGCCATCTTGCTCCACACACACCATCAAACCAACTAACTGTGTTTGCACAGCAGCTGCTATGACAACCAGACACTAACTGGGAATGTGCTTCAGCCAACCTCCCAAGGGCGTATGAACACCCACCCACATAATCCTCCAACAGCTGCTGTTCTGGCCTGTCCACATGGTTAGTCACACACCCATGGCTATAGGTTTACCTTATGATTTGCAGTCTAATGACATTGCAGTGTTTCATTAGAATGCTATATGATCTTGAAATTATACATTTAGAAACATCACACACACAGGACAGCACATATATGTGGAAAGATATACAATACGTACCAGAGAATATCTCTCCAATCAACCTCCGCCTGACTGCTGTGCCCTCTTGTGTGTCACCACTGGCACGTACAGGGGGGCACGGTGGTTCGTCCTCAAGATCCTCATTAATCTCTGCAGGAATATCGTGCCTGAGAGCAATGTTGTGCAGGATGCAACAGGCTATGATTATTTCTGCCACAGTGATTGGCTTATATTGTAAGGCCCCGCCTGTCCTATCCAGACACCTGAAGCAACTTTTCAATACGCCAAAGGTGCGCTCTATGACAGAGCGGCTGGAGGCGTGGGCCTCATTGTACCTCCGCTCTGCACGTGTCCATGGCTGACGCACAGGGGTCAGCAGCCAGGGGCGACACCCATACCCTGCATCACCTGCATAAAGAAATGTCACATGTGAATGTTTGAGCGCATGTTACCCTAAATCGACACTTGTATAGACGTGAGAAACAAAGCAATAACACTTGCTGACATAACTATATGACAGCACAACTATGCATTTTGACAAAATGCCATATGGTGATAGAAATGGAACACATGGGCCATGGAGTCTGTACATACATGCCAAAGAACACACCAGTCCCATTTGTACCTGTAAAGACCCTCTATGTGTGGCACATGCGTATTGTACTGCAGTTAGTGTCATTATTTCTACCACCTGCAACGTTAGACTATACCACCAATACACTGATCACATGTGCCAAGTATATGTCAGCAAAGTACACAACACTAAAATGTGATGTGATGTGATGTAGGCTCATATCAAGAACATGTATGCCATGCAGGTATGACAAGGTCAAAACAATATCACCTATATTTCCCATGTTCTCCAAGGTCTACATATCAACTTCTAGGAGGCTAGCTCCATATGTTGTTTACTGCTGACCACCAATCATTCTAGTAGCCATCCTCTGCACTATCTCCATCATGTTACCAGCATTTTGAAGCTGTGGTCCACATAACTGCACACTGTAGCCCACTTGAGCTTGCTGCAATCACATATACCGAGGCAGAGTACCTCCCTGTGTATCTGCTACCAATACCTCTCTGTATGGATCCAAATAGCCCCCTTGCCCTTGCTGTCACCTTTGCACAATGCTCTACCACATTAGTACCAGCACCTACAATGACGCCTATGTCCCCCACATCTACAGTGTTCAAAGGTACTGCAAACCCTTTACTTTGTTTCTCCTCTGCTATGACGTAGGTCAAATGCATGATCATACATATGCAAACATGTACTGCTATTTGTAAAGGTCAGAAACATGCATCATACATAGCTACACAGACCCTCATGTAATCTACTACTTCCAGGGTGAAAACCCCAGTACTGATTGAGTGTGTGAACCTCACACACATGACAAGGGTTCGCTGTATGGGTTCTAAATAACATAAATGTAACATGACATAACGCAACTACCTGAAATTAAACGGCCATCACAGGTGGGTGGGAAGGGCACCAACACCCCCCACCCACCCCATGTGTGCAGATGGAACACACACACACACACACACACACACACACACACACACACACACACACTATTAGTAATCCAACACCTGGACACACATTTGCACACATGCAAAGTTATTTGATCAATATTGTAACAATATTGATGTCACATTTCGAATCATGTCCCCTGTTACTCAACGTTTACACTCTGGTAGCAATGTAAACTCTAAAAAGCCACCTTTTTTGTTTTACCGTAAGGTAAGTTTAGAAAGGCACAGAGAACAAATAGTGCACTATATAAGAGATGTTACTTAAACACATAAATAGATGCATTCATAAATAAGTAATCAGGAAATACTCACCCAGCAATATACAGTTCCCATACTGCCCCTCCTCAAATTCTCTGAATAGTGCTGAGCGATGCAGGATATAGGAGTCATGGGTGGACCCTGCAAACCTAGGGACCACATTCAGAATATGCAGATTAGCATCACATACAACCTGAACATTCAGGGAATGGTAGTGTTTGCGGTTGCGGAACACCACCTCCCTGTCTCTAGGCGGGACCAGGGCAACATGTGTGCAATCAATAGCTCCCATCACGTGTGGTATCCCGGCTATCACCTCAAAGGCCTGGTTCAGGGTCCCCCGACTGTTGCCTATTGTGAGGAAGGCGTATGTAATTCCCCACCCGGCTGACCATGGCACGCAGTACTTGGTGGAGACAGCGTGAGAAGGTGGGACGGCTCATGCCACCCACTGTGGCCACAGATGACTGGAAACAGCCAGAGGCAAAGAAATGTAAGGCAGCAAGGAGCTTGACTAAACCCGGTATGGCATGGGACCGAGCAGTCAGGGGCTCGAGGTCAGGTCTCAGATCCTCATAGAGCTCCTTAATAGCCCTTGTGCTCAGTTGGTACAGGGAGATGACCTGGTCCTCACGCATGCCCTGGAGCTGGGTCCTGGGCCTGTAGAGGCGAGGCTGCCGAGCCTGCACCTCAGCACGCCTTCTGCGTCCTCCAAGCACACCACCTGGCCGGACTACCCCTACAGCTGCAGGTCTGAGTTGCTGCGGGACTACACCCATGCCCTGTGCCTCAGCCCCATGGACACCATCTCCCCTGTCCTGCAACCGCAGCATCCGCCCACGTCTTCGGGCACATGCAGCTACATAAATCCCCGCCATATACCCCTCTACTGTGGCTAAACAAACACACACACACACACACACACACACACACCTCCCTAGACAGTGTACACCTTACAATTAACACAACAAAATAGACACACAATACAATGCAACACACTACAAACAACAAACTCAATCTGATCCACAACACCTGCCTTGCTCTCTCCGTATCTCACAACCAACACACACCTCGCCTACGCAAAAACCCTCAATGTGGTTTAATTCTGCAGGCAGGTTTATATTGGTGTTTGGATTTGCATAATTTGCGCATGCGCAGTGCGAGGGCGCAGCTTGATAGCGACGTGCATGTGCAAAAGTTTGCGCATGTGCGTCTGTGTGTGCACGTTGCGCATGTGCAACTCCTTATGCATGGGCGTTTGTCTGTGCACGCCGCGCATGTGAAACTGTCTGCGCATGTGCAAATGTTTGGCCATGTGTGTGTGCGTCGCGCATGTGCATTTCTTTACGCATGGGTGTATGCGTTGCATGTGCGTCTAAATTTTGAGATTGAAACGCACATGTGCAAACACTTGCACATGCGCAACGCACTCAGACAAAGGCACCTTGACCAATGCACGGCCGCCCATGCGCGATTGAAATTACGCGCCGCGCACAAGCAGCGCCGTCACACAAACAGCGCATGCGCAACGTAACTAACGTAAAAAACCCTATAAAACACCCTGCACACCTGGTCCACGTTGAGGGTTGTTTGAGGAGTGCTAGGTAGGTGAGAGTAGTGTGTGAGCAGGGAGTAGTGTAGCTGGTGTGTAGTTTCTGGAGGTAGTGTGCAGGTGTCATTGTAGTGCATTGGACTGTACTGTATTGTATTGTACTCTATTGTGTCTGTAGTGTGCTGTTTACTGTGTTGTAGATTGTATTTTGTTGTTTGTAGTGTGTTCATATTTGTTCTGTGTGTGTTGTGTTGTGTGTAGGTGAGGGAGAAAGGGTGAGGTGAGGTCAGGTGAGGTGGGGTGTGGGGAGAGGAGAGGAGAGGACAGGATGATGGAGAGGGAGAGGGAGAGTGATTGTGAGAGAGAGAGAGAGAGGGTGACAGAGAGGGAGGGTGAGGGCGAGGGGGTGGGGGAGGTGTGTGCACCTGCTCCTGTGGAGGCAGGGCCTGCCGGCCCTATGGAGGCTGAGCCAGCAGCAGGGCCATCAGCAAAGGGTCCAGCTGCACCGAGCAGACACACTGCCAAAAGAAAAAGGGTCCCTGTGCCGGAAACTCAGAGGAGGAGGGCCACACGGTTCACAGATGCAGAGAACCACAACCTCCTCGCTATGGTTTTGGAGAATTATGATGTCCTTTTTCGGAGGCTCAGCAGCCGCACAACTGCGGCTGGACGTAACGCGGTGTGGGAGGAGGTTCGCACTGCAGTTGCTGAGGCAGGGGGCCCACCACAAGATATTGACAGCCTTAAAAAACGCTTTTCTGATATAAAAAGAGGGGTGCGCCACCACATGGCTGTTGAACAGGAACATGCTAGGGGCACAGGTGGCGGGGGTCCCCTCCCCCCTATGCTCACACCCCTCGAACAGCAGCTCACAGAAAGACTGAGCCCCATCTATACATATGGTCTTCCTGCGGCCCTGGACACAGCCCATCCGCAAGCAGGTAAGTATGCTACTTATTCCTCTAACCTCTCAAGACCTTCCTGTAATCCCCATTGTGTAGACATTAAACATCTGAAAATGTAAGTCCATACCTCTCTCCCAAACAACATCATTTACCTATGCAGGTGTCACAGGTGTGTGTGATGTACCTTTCAACACCCTGTTCTGTTCATCTCAAAGGCACAAACCAAAGACAAAGTTTAAATCAAGGCAATACCAACACATACAGAACTAAAACTCACCACTAATGTTTGCTGTTAAAAACATATGGCATTGACCCAACACATGCTGTGTTCTGCTGGCGGCCTCAGGGGCAAGAGGTGGACCTACAAACTGCTCTACCACCTTAAACATACATGTAACACCAGACCTTAGCAGCTTAACTTACAAAGTGTGTGAAATGGAGGGTTCCCATACACTATGCAGCAATTGGAAAATGCAGAGATGCCAGGCATAGATGTAATGCACATCAGAACACGCATTTCATCTTTTACTATGCTTTCCTCAACCATCACATCAAAGTTAAATCTGAACAACCGTCCATTAAATGTGTTCAGATCCAACTTTGTAGTGAAGGAAGGAGATAACACAGTGAAACACAGCAAGAGTGTTTTGATGTGCATTGCAGTTACGTCTGGCATTTCAACAGTCTCCAGTTGCAACATAGTGTATGGTAACCTCCCCTATCACACACATTTGTCAATGAATTGACAAGGTGTACTATTACATGTATGTTCATGAAAAAAGAGCAAATGTGTGGTCCACGTAATGCACATGAGGAAGGCAGCGAAACATGGCCTTTGTTAGGATAGTGACATATGTATCTTACGAAATATATTTCTGGTCCCTCTGAGGTCTGCACGTCGTGGTATTGGCAAGGAACACCCTGTTTTTTTGCCATGTTTCTGGGATAAATTTTACATGTGTTCCTCAAACCATCATTGTACCCACCTGTCACAAACATGTCCACCTGTAGCTGTCCCCAACCTACCCCCACAACAGTGCTTGCCATCCCCTGTCTTATTGCATTGGCCTGTGAGAAGGGCATGTTTATGTGATATACTATACTCACAGTGCTGCATGTGCTTGTCCATGGCCCCAAGGTGATGAACATTTACAGCTTGCTGCATAGTATGACCTTGCCAAGCACATGTAGCACTGTGATGATAGTATGACACAAGGACATATGCCCTGCTCAATGGCATGCACACCCCATCAGGGGATTTCCCAAGAAGGTGTAAGGGTACTGAACATGCAGCCGTGAATGGACATATTTTGAACACATGTATTGTGACATGGAATGGCGGATACATGCGCAAGTTGAGCAGAAACAGATGTTTCGCAAATAAACAAGGTGTGTAGGGCAAATAAGCACACCTGTTCCCCTGGTACAGGTACATGGTGGTCACAGACAGGTATGGGAGGGTGTAGGGGATTCTGGCTGGAGCATACATGCAGGGTCCACCCACCATCATGTATGTGTTGTCATCACCACACACGTATACAAACATATGTTTGCTGTGTGTGATTGTCCACAATGCAGGTGACTACAGTACCATGATCACCCATGAGGAGGAGGGAGAAGAGGAGGAGGAGGAGGAGGAGGGGGCTGAAATGTCCGCCCCACACATCATGGAGGAGCCAGAGGCTGCTGTGTCGGGGGGCAGCATATCTTCAGCCGAGGGGCCCGTGGAGGCACACATAATGACCCGTACAACAATGGGGTCTCGAACACCAGGCGCAAGCCAACCACCAAGGCAGGAGGAGGTCGGGGATGATGTGCTGATGGCAGAGCTGAGAGCCCATGCTACATCTGCACGTCAAGATGCAGAAGGTGGGTGCTAACCATTGTTACCTCCAATGTTCTGTATGCTGAGTGTGCATAAGATATCAGCTGTGCATCATATGGGAGTATTGTAAATTTGGTCCACTCCACACAATGGGAGGCAAACTTATATAACGTAACAGTAGACTACATGTCAGGATTCAGTATGTGCACCACAGTGATTTTAATGAAACATATCTTAGCACCTGTGGAATGCAGAAATACACAATAACATGTACAGTTTAACACGTATGTGTTGATGTTGATCTGAATCTGAGACATAATTTATGTGCACTCTGTCATAAAGTTGTTTTGTTAGCTCGCCAAGGTGTTTGCGCACACACACATGCGCACAGCTGGGAGACAACAGTAGTGACCAAGGTCTGGCACAACCACAACACACAAACCATTAGTCCCTGGTTGGGGTGTGTGTGGTGGATGTGAAAACATACCTTAAACAGCTGTGACATGTCTGCCTCCCGTAGACGGTAGACATGTTAGACAACAAAAGGGTCTCACGTATGTTAGCAGATCTCACTGTGACACACAACAGAACAGCCTAAGGTACATTGACACCTACGGATGCAGACATAAGAGAGATGCAGTTTACAGTGCAGCATGTTATGAGTAATAACCTCAATACTACATTTGTACTTGCAACAGTCAGCCTCATCACAGAAGCACAGCCGTGTGGCAGAAAAAATAATGCCCACTATCCCCTAGTCCATGGATAATCAGACCTACCATACGCAAACCTAAACATTGTCTGTAATGCTACGTCACAAAGACCCCATACCCTACAGTCTGCGTTCCAGGTGAATACCAATCATAAGATATGACATTAGCATTTAAAATGGGTTTAGACACCCATATTGCACAATGTACGGAAAGGACAGGGTGAATGGCCATAGAGGTATGGTTTTGGGAGGCGTACAGGTCCTTGGAGACTCCCTGTATGTACCCAACTAAGGTAGGCTGCTAGACATACAGACAGGGCTATCAACATGTGCAAGTCCTGTATATATCTGACAATTGCTTTCACAATTGCATGGGTTGTGACCCAACCACCTGATCACACAGGTCAGCTTCTGGCCCCTTTTGTTGTTGGAAAGAATATACACCACACAAGTGACACCCCTGCTGACAACCTGAATCACGGATCCCCCCCTAGCTCTGTGACTCAACACACATCCCTAGGGGTTATCATGTGCTGTTGTTTGCCCATCATAACCATGTCTGTGCAATCTTGCGGTCTGTCCCCCTCTGCTGCACCATCTGGTGCTACCCATGCTCTGTCTAAAACCCACACATGTGTATGGAGGTGTACGTGCACTGTTATGAGACCCGTGCTCTGTTGCCACTAGGTGTAAGTGAACCCCTGTGTTCACAGACACATGAAGCAGCAGTGGACATGCCCACGTAAGGCTGCTAATGCTGGTGCTTCCACCCCATCTCTCAGAGTCAATTCCGATGAATTTGTAACCTGTCCATGCTGCGAATATTAATCCAACTGTGGTGCCACCTGGCCTGGGTGTCCTCAAACAAACTCTGCTTCATCAATGCAACTCCCCAGGTGTGGATGCTGTCCAGCGCACACGCTCCACCCCCCTACACAATGGACATGTGTTTGGTATCTTTCCCCGGGCCTATTGTCACGTCTGCATTACGTGGGCGTGTATGTGCAGCCAGTGTATACCTGTGTTTTCCCCCCACATCACGTAACTGAGCCATGTGCTGTGTGTGGCTGTGACATTAACATCTCTGACAAAGTTGTATTGCAAATATTACCATGTTTTCAGTAGAGTCTGTCCGATCACAAAGAAAAATATGTGCTATATGTGTAACATTGTTGCGTGTGATGGTGGTTTACTGGAGATGGGTCTCATGGCCACCCTTTGTTCCACCCACAGGCAATCGTCAGGCATCTGAAGCCATACGCAATTCTCTGGACCTGTTACGGCATGAAATAAGGGAATTGCGGGAAGAGGTGAGGGCCATGCCGTTAGAAAGAATTGCTGTGGCCCTGGAGGGCATTTTTTGGGTAATGCAACGATTGGCACCGCCACCACCACCACCACCATCACCGCCTCCACCACCGCCACAAGCACAGCAGGAGCGTGGACCACCAGGGGAGGGGGGTTTGAGACGTGGCAGACGTGGGCGGCCACGCCGACGAACATAACTGTGTGAATAAAATTATATGGTAACATAGATGCTACGTGTGCGTACAATCTTTGTCCCTGTGCTCCCCTATGTACTGTGTACATGCATGTTTTGTAGCTAAACATCTGACCTACACCCAGGCACGTTGCTGTTGTGTTGTTTGCACTGGCAGGTACTTCTACACAGATGCCACCACATGTCATGTGTCACCTGCACAGAGTGTGTTCATTGGCCCTTGGCTGCAGCAGGCCCCGTTACACACACCCCGATGTTTTGGCTGGGGGACTGTTTAGAGTTTGCATGGTGACTGGTCACAACCATCATTATTTGCATACCCTTATACACCAAACATTGTTAGCATATGTGTGACCATTGCCCCTGGCTGGAACACTGATGACATGCCTGCACAACCAACCCCATGGCATGCATGTGGCACTGACAGACATGGGTGGCATGCATATGTATGATGCAGATGACCACTAACAAATCTGTTGATGTCACGCCCACCCATGTGACATGGTTGTTTCCGGGAATCCCTTCAAAAGCAACATCTCATATGCCTACCCAGGTGTCACACTCCCGCACACATGGATAGCCCCCCATGACTGCATGTTGAGCCAGTCCACGTATGAAATCCATGTCTACCTTCACTGCATATCCTGGTCCCCACACATATCCCATGCTTGCATCCATAGTGAATGTGTAAGGGAAACCCTTGACCATTGTGTCCAAAAAACAAATCCAAACATTTATTTTACAAAGTTGAAAAACACTGGCAACATGCCGAAAGAAACACACCCCCTGTCTGTTTTTGGAACACAGCACAGCACAGGCCACATGTGGACGTCACAGGTGCCATCAATGATGCCTGTGACACCCTTCAGCAGATGAACGTCGACATTGCAGCTGTGCAACATCGGTGTTCACCTGCTGAACAGCCCCCGTCAGACACTGCAGTGCATGATACACAAGACGGACATCGCGTCTCACGTCATCCACTGCCACCAGCACATCATGCATGCACCTGCCAGCACACAGACAAACAGTGTCCGTGGTCTGTGTGCTGGCATGTGCATGTGATACGTTGGTGGCCGTGGATGGCGCGGTGACATGACAACGCCCGTCCCGTGCTTCCGCCTGCAGTGTCTGACGGGGGCCCACAGAGACCTGTGCTGTGCTGTGTTCCCCCAAACCCTCCACCCTACCTGCTTCCCTCCCCAAACTCCCTCCCACCACCCTCTCCACCCATGCTATTACCCCCACACGAACTTGTCCAACATGCCCCCCACCCCTCCCCCCCCTCCCCCGCATCCTTCCCCCATTGCGAATCATCCCCCTCGGTGAGCAAATGGTGGCCCACATCCTCCTCCTCGCCATCTTCCTCCTCCACCTCAGAGTCCTGCAGCACCACCACCGCGTCCTCATCGTCCTCCTCCTCATCTGCATCCTCGGACTCCTCCACTTCCTCTGTCTCCAGCTCCTCCACCTGCTCTTCCCCCTCCTCCTCCTCCTCCGTCACCTCCACCACCTCCCTCTCCCGTCCACGGCGGGTGGTGGGCCGTCGAAGGGTGTGTGGCGAGTCACCCTGTCTGGCACTGCTGTCGTCTCTCTCTGTGAAAGATTACATACATTACGTCACATCCATGTGTGTCACATAACACCTGTACATATGCAGGCAACACACAGGCTGGTAGGTCAATGTGACATTTGGAAATGGGAGTCATCCCTGGAAATACTCACCATCTTGCTGTTGTTCCGGCCCCCTGCTGAACCTCTCAAGGTATTCCGGATGGAACTGCCTTAGTTCCCGACCCTTCTTCCTCAGGTCCTCCACCTGTGGATATGCAAACATAGGTTGGGGTAATCACATTCCGGTGAACACAGGTGTTTGCACAACATAGACAAACATCAGTGTGACCACCATCTGTCAGCTGCCTATCCCCTGCTGTGTGTTGTGCACATACAGCATAGTTACACACCTGTAACAGTTGCTCTATGGGAAATATATGATTAGGGCTGCACATGTGTGATGAAGTGGAAACAATGGGGCGTATATGGATTTGTCAAGGAACGTCATACAGAACACCAGCTAGCAACATTGCACAGTGCCTACATGCAACCCCCCCCCATATCACCACCTCCATACAACACATTGGTGGAATGGTGGGATAGATAGAGACAGACAGAGGGGGGGAGAGAGGGGGAGTGTGAGAGTGGGAGAGACAGGGAGGGTGAGAGAGGGTGACACATCCCCTAGAGGCAATGTTGTGTTTGTGCGGATCAACACCTTAGTTTCTGTGACATCATCTTGTACAGGTGTGTAGGTATGCGTTTCCCATATCAATGAGGCACATACTTCACATTGGTGGGGGATGCTAGTCATAGATGCCAGGGAAGTGTCCCCAGAGTGGCAGTGCCCTGTGGAGGGGTTCCACTTCCTCCCATGGATCTCCACCATCCCCTATGGGGTGCGCTTCAGAGTTGGGTATATATGGGATTGCTGTTATTCTGCGCCCTGCTTCAACATACGATCCATGTATGGGCCTCCACCAGAGCCGTAATGGCCCGTGAAGGTGTGAGATGCGCACCATGTAACTGCCCATCAGCTGTCCTGCACACAGGCAGGATGACGTTGAGCCCTGGAGGCTCCCATGCCTCTCACATTGTGAGTGTTGAGATGGACATGCACAGCGGATGGTGTGCCATGAAAGAGGTATGTGAGACACTTTACAAAAATATAGGAGACATGTCTCTGTGACACTGCTGTTCTCACATGGAATGGATCAGAGTGAGGGAATAGCTGAGGGGACCCTATGTGTAGCTGGGTCCCCTGCAAATAGTGTGCCAGCCCTCTCAGATAAGTTACAGTGCAATGTTCCTTCCCTCCATCTGGGCCATGGGGCTATGGGAAGGAGAAAGGTAGATGATGCAGCTTGACCAAATGAATGTCAACATCCACCATAGGCATAACATGTGTATGTGTCCACAGGGGAACCATATCATGTTGGATTCCTGTGTAGGGTGAACCTGCCACTTTAGCTTCCACCCCACTGAGATGCCCTAATGATGTGTTGGCACAAATGTGTAGCACCATCAAGGACATAAACAGTATGGATGTATTCTCCAGGGCCTCAGACAGGGCACTCATAGCTTTGGACACAACAAGATTGAAAACGTATGCCACTAGAGGTGGTTCCAGGGGAGGGGTCAGTGGGGGCAGACACTCCACCACGCACGCTCAAAGCGTATGGGAGGCACCTGCTTGACCATCAATGGGTGGTGATGGTGCAGCAATGGCATTGCAGTTTTCACTGACTGACCTAATTTGAATACCAGTGTGAGGTAGGAGATGTTGTTGACCACACACTGCGTTGTGTGGAACGGCACAAACATTTACGCACATTTGTGGACACCAGCTGGATACTCCATCACACCTGAATGCATGGCCACACCTTGTGTGCGGTTTAATGGGTGCAAAACGGCCATGTCACACATCCATGGTGAAGGGGTTGGCATAAAGCATTCAGCTGTCCCTAACTAAGTTCAGGGAATTACGGACTGTGTGTGTGGATGGCATACTATTCCCACACTCTGCGACTGTGGGTCTGTGACAGAGAATATGTCCATTCAGATGGCCATGTGACAGACATGGGTGTCGAGGGTTCCACACCTTGTGTGTTCATCATGGGCCTATGTGGATCATGTTGTCTCATTACGCCTGGGGCTTGCATAGTGTCGTTGCAATCCACCGAATGTGAGAGGGGACATATAGCGTGTCATGCCCCCAGCTGCGGAGAGGGAACTCTTTGCTTGTCATCCATGAGCCGGAATGAGGGAACCTAATTTTGTAGCTGTGGCATGTGACACACCTGCAGAGCGGTCTATATCTGTTTTTCCGTGGTGTCTCACTGCTCTGATGAGGTGCTACCTGTGTAGGGTCCATGTGTGCCAGTGCACCTCACTACTGATTCTGTATGAAAGATATTTGACATTGCCATGGAGATAGACCATCAGGAGATGGGTATGTTGCTCTGTGTCAATCGGACACAGTTTATGGGGCTTGTTCCTATATGACAGAGAGGCTGTGACACTTCCTTTCGCCACCTGGGACATGGCTACCTGATTGTCTGTGGGAAGTACTCGTGTGTTTCCCTATCGTGCCGCGTTGAATGTCTGGGTTGACAGGCTCATTGCTCTGAGCCCCCAAATGTCTGTGGTGGCATGACTCCCCTGGACCTCCATGTGGCTGTGGGTGAGGTGTTCAGGAGATGAACACCCCACCCCACCTTGACTGCATCTGTTGTGATGGTGGGCAGAGGTGGTGTCAGCAAAACAGGTGACACCTTCCAAAGTTATGCTGCTTAACGCCCCCAGTACAGGGGCTGAGTGGGGGTGTCTGCACTCACTCTCCAATCAGAGTGACAGCCTGCTGCATGCGTCCTTTGAGAGGTGCAGAAGCATTGGGCTGCTCCCAAAGCAGACGTACATAGTGGGACACATGTTGCTTGGCTGCCATGTGCAACAGCTGCAGGAGCAGCTCTCTGTCCAAGATCCGCGTGGCTTGTAGTGGCCAGGATCACAGTTGCAAAATGCAAGGTTGGCGAGCCTGCAGCAGATGGGTGGTTGGCAGTCTTCTACCCTCCTGTGCTCATCTGAACCTCCAGCGAATGTCTGTGAGTCTGGAGGGATGCCCTGCGATCTCTGAGGCGGCATACATCTTGCCATACACGTGGTGTGTGAGAGGGAGAGTGGACCGGTCCAGACTCTTTCACTCTGTCCAGATTGCACAATCGTGCAGGTATGGTTTATACACATATCTCCCTTGTACGGGGAAGGGCAGCTCACCCAGCCATGCACCTTGTGCATAGTCTGGGTGCTGCTGGCGGCCTCAGGGGTGGGCTTTGCATTGATGGTGCCCTCTCTGAAAGGGGAAACCCTGTAAACCTCAGGGATATTTTGTGACTTAGCACAAGGGTGTTGGCATCCTTGTGAACTGTGAATGGGGGTCAGTCAGGACTGTGGGGGTATGGTGATACGTTGATTGTTTAACGGCATGTGTATATCTCTATGAAGCATAATCTGGGCAGATCTGTGGGATCTCAGATGTGTGTCTGTGACCTCCTGTTGTCTGCGTTATGTTGAGATAGGGGCATTAAAACTCAGAGGGCTGTTGTGGAGGTGGTCCTACTTGTACCCCTCATGAACTAGGTAACGCTGTATGTCTGGAACCATTTTGGGTGCGTTTGTGGGAACTGACCTTCCGTTCTGTTGTGGGGAGGGGAGGGGAGGCTGTGGGAAGGTGGGCTGTGCCACCTCCTATGATGGTCAGAGTATAGGGTTCTGCTTGTCTGTCCCACCATCCGTTTATGCGGAGGCATTGACTTCATGGGATTGTTTACATATGTTGTACATTTATGGCCAGGGGGGAAGATGTCCCTTATCAAGGATCCACAGGCGCTGTGGAGGTTGACGATGGTGTGTCTGATACAGCTGTGTGGCTTGCAAATGTGGTGGCTCCGTGGATTGGGGGCCCATTTTCATCAGATTGTGCTGAGGGTGGTCCATGGTGGGCATATGCCTTGCAGCATCTTTTTGGTCTGGACATGGAGTTGTCATTGTTGACTTTCCCCTTTGCAGGATTGCACATTTTGGACAGGCTGTTCAGGGTTGGCTGTGAGCATCCACCTCTTTGGATGTTTGCTGCCACCATGTCACTGACAGCTTGTGATGAGCACAGGGGGTGTTACAAACGTTAACCTGTATACATTGTTCCACTTCAGCGACTGACAGCCAGTCACGTGACCATATCACAATGGAATGGGGAAGACGCAGCTTGTGCCCTCACACCAGTCCCATGGTACCCTGGTTGGGAAAAGGTGACTTTGTCTGGACAAGCCTGACCGGTACAACATATCCCCTTCCTCTGTCATACGGGAGGGGCAGACATATAAGTTATAGATGTTGTGGAAACTCCATCACATACAGACCCATGTACATGCTTTTGGACCAAATCAAGGTTACCAGCAGGGAGGTATGGCAGCCACGCCAAACCAAGGCATCTACGTTCCTGGGCCCCTGCCAGAACAAATAACAGCATGTCATCTGTGACAGTATATTATCATCATAGTCTAACACCCCACAATATAGTGCTGATGGGCCTATGTTGTTTGGGAGGCTGTGGATGCAGATCTCAGGGTAGTTCTTATCCTAATAGTATCCATGTGTGGAGGTTTGAAAAGGTGCATCCCATCCTTTCCTGTAGAGTATCCATTATGTTATGATGTCCTGGCAGGGTTGACAGAACCCTTCGCGTACGTTGATCTTGGTGATTGTCAGGATTCTGTGACCTGTGTTTCGATTAAGTTGCCACTGGACCGGTGTTGACTCAGAATACTTGTCTGCACAGATCCTGGTGGGACATATCCTCAGCCAAAGGCAATAGACTCATGGGTCATGCAGGCCCCTCCTGGTGACTTACATGAGTACCCTCGGAGATGACACAGTCACCAGGCCCCTCAAGGAATTGAACATATCTTGTCACTGTGTCCTCAGGCTTAGTGCCTTTCTGGTAGTGAGAAGCACGGGTACATGGATGACCTGCTACCAGTGTGTTACAGACTGCACCCATCAGCACTGAGGGGCCCTTAGCCCATGCTGTGACCAAAATTTGTGTGGGTTTCGGTGACACAATGTGTGTGGTATGGCTTGGCAAGGAGGACCGTGATGGCCCAGGATACCCACAGGACAGCGTTTGTTGACCAGCTTCCTCTGGTCCAGTGACACGGACTATGCCTGTTTTGAGTTGGCGGCCCCAGCCAGTACCCAGAAGCATGGGCCAAGGGGGTTCTGGCTATGTTTAAGGCCTGCAGACCTTGCTGTGGGCACAAAAGGCCCTGGGGAAAATGGGGATCCCTCAAGGTCTTTTTGCCCATAGTACGTTCCTCAGGGGCAACGGCGGACCATCCCGATGTTTGGAGGGGGTAGGACCCTCTCAGATCCTGCCAGCTTTTGGTTAGGCTCCATGGGCTGCACATGGGGGAGGTCACTTTCCTGGTGGACATGGCTGCCACCACAGCCACTTCAGTGTGGTCGTGGGTTTTGAGCTTGGCTACTCTGGTTGGCCAACCACTCTGGTATGCCATGCCACATATTCATACAATCAGACATTGAGTGAGTGGGCCCTCGGCATTCTGACAGCAAACATTGTTGACATTGACAGATGAGATGTCTACACATTTTGCACAGGTGTTCAGACACATGGAGTGATATGTCATGATGACAGTGGTTTTACGGCCTATGTACAATTTGAGGGGAGACGTGCAAAGGACATTTTCACACTACTCCTGTTATGTTGTTTTGATGTGGTAAAATCAGATCCTAGGGATGGGGAGGTCACATACACCTTTGTTTCCGGAATGGAAATGTCGGCCGGCACATACACAGAGTGGCAAGACCATTGAGGTGTTTTGCACTCACAGGAAAAATGACCTGCTGGTTTGACATTTCATGATGAACTGGGAGCAGCATTTGGGAGAGGCATAAGGACAGCAGACAGCGCTGTGTGATGCTACCATATGCTTGCACAATGGTCGCTGTAGAACAGACACACACAGGCTGCAACATGGGCAGACAATACCGACATGTGACAACTAATCCCTGCTTGTCCCTGTTGATTAGCTGTCCCCAGTGCCAGCTGCATGCATCGCTGTGGGTCTGGCCCTGTGTGCAGTGACACCTATGTGCTTTGGCCGTGCCACCCTGAATGACACAAGCCCATTCCCCTGTGGCCCCCTTGACTGACCTTTGCAAAGCCCTGCCACGTTATGGTTGTCAGACATGAGGACCATTCTTCTCCCCACTAACCCTGTATGTGTGATGCTTTTTACATTTGGGGTGACATTATCAAGACATGTTATCCAACACACACCCAGTGGCAATATTGCTATCCCCAGCAACACATGGGTGATGTGACCCATACATGTCACGTTCGGGTGGTGGCCCTCTGGTACCTTATCAGGGGCCATATGTCCCATGGGGACATGTTGGCTTTGAAACGGTACATAGATAGCAATGGTTGAAATAGTACAGGCGCTGTGTGACTGTGTGTGTTCATGAGAAATAATGGTACGGTACGTCTGGACCTAGTTGGCTAACTGTTGCACGCAGATATACTGATCATGGGTGGACATGACATCTTTCAGACATTTGGCCTCCTTGGAGTGTTTTTATGTTCATCATACGTGGAAACATCGTTCATTATGGGTGGTGGTTGACTGCAAAAACCACTACGGGGCATTGGCCTTTACATCGGCAATGGAACCTATTGCTACCTCCTGCTAATGTGTTGGATTCAGTCTGTGGTGTACAAACGTGGGGGACGAGGTGCATGTATCCTTTCAAAAAACATCTGTGATATTCATCTGCTGCACAGGTGTGAGCAGGTCTGGGGGCTGGCCAGGATGTTTGAGACGTGAACTCACCATGCATTTGGCTGGGGACATGGCTCTCGTTACAGACCTTCAAGAAGTAGATGTTGTATTTAAGGGGGGTTGCGTTGTTGTATTAGGCCACATCCCACATCTGCAGCTATCTGACCCTCGGATCAATTCTGGGTACATTCTACAGTGTTGTGTGTGGAGTTCAGGACCACCATGGACTGTAAGAGATGTTGCAAACATAACCCAAACATAGCTTAGGAACATATGTGAACTGACATACCCATCACGTTTTAACAGGTTCAGCTCTGGATCCCCATGGGTGTTGTGTTGTCCTACAGTACCTTAGCAGCGAAATGCATCATATAAGACAGGGTGTTTCGAGGAAAACCATACGCAGGTATCAGGACTCCTGCAGATGGGGAGAATGGATTCCAAAGCATAGGCTACACTGCACCATATCAGCCAGGGTGATTGGGGTCCACTCTGATGGGCCTTCTCTGTACTCCTGGGGATAGGGGGGATGTGCAAACAACCATTAGCAAACAAAGCCATAGGCACAAGGGTGATATGAGGGTTCCACTCTGATGGGCTCTCTGTACTACCTGGGGATAGGGGGGATGTATTAAAAAACATTATAAAACGACCCCATATCTGCAGGGGTTTGACTGAGGGCCCACTTTGAAGGGCTCTCTTGTACTCCTGGGGTATAGGGGGGACTGTGTTAAACAACATTAGCAAAACATCCCCATCTCTGCAGGGTGGCCTGAGGGCCTACGTTAGAGGGGCTCTCTGTACTTCCCCCCTGGGGATAGGGGGGATGTGTTACAACAACATTACCAAACAGTCCCATATTTGCAGGGTGAGTGTGAGTGTACTTTGATGGGCTCTCTGTACTCCATGGGGATAGGGGGGGATGTGTAAAAAAAAAAACAGCATTAGCTAGACATCCCCCATATCTGCAGGGTGACTGAGGGCCCACTTGTTGGATGAGGCTCTGTGTACTCCTGCGGGCATAGGGGGGATGATGTTAAACATTAGCTTAACAAGTCCCTATATTTGCAGGGTCAGATGTGAGATGTACTTTGATTTGCTCTCTGTACTCCTGGGGATAGGGGGGATGTATCCAACAACCTTAGTAAACATCACCCATATCTGCAGGGTGACTGAGGGCCCACTTGATGGCCTCTCTGTACTCCTGGGGATAGGGGGGATGTATCAAACAACAATTAGTAAACATCCCCATATCTCGCAGGGTGGGACTGAGGGCCCACTTTGATGGGCTCTTCTGGAACTTCTGGGGATAGGGGGGATGTGTTATACAACATTATGCAAACATCCCCATATTCTGCAGGGCTGACTGAGGGCCCACTTTGATGGGTTCTGCTGTTCTCACTGCAGATAGGGGGGAATGTTGTCAAACCACATTAAGCAAACATCCCCATATATGAAGGTTTCACTGTGGGGGCCACTTTGAATGGAACTCTCGTGCACTCCTGGGATTAGGGGGATGTGTCGAACAAACCATGGTCTGACAACCCCCCCCAACTAATCCCCCCCTGCCAGGGTGATTGAGGGCCCCACTCTGATGGCCTCTCAGGGCTCCTGGGGATAAGGGGAGTTGCCTTTACCAACATTGGCAACGAACCCCATAGCTCCATGGGGCTTACCGACAATGTGATGCAGGGATTTAACAAGCCATAACGATTTGGCCATATGTGTTACCCTGCAGATGCAGACCCCGGCATCAGCACATGATGTTTCCAGAGCCTCCTTAGCCAGATCGATGGCTTAGCGGTGTTACCAGTATGTTGTAGAAACATCAACAGAAAGCAGATTC